>JAQZBX010093492.1:0-12155 GCA_029593785.1 Cabassous unicinctus | reverse complement strand
ATTCAGGCAATGGAAGAAATTGTAACAGTGAGGTGGAGCCGGTGGCCACTGGACATTTTTGGGGCAGGGTGAGGAGGGACAGTTGAAATGCTCGGGCTTTTTTCGGACTTTGGGGGTTGTCCTGAGTGGTGAAGCAGCGACGAATGTAGGCCATTTTCCATCAGAATATACCATGCAGAACTGGGTGGGAGAGAGTGTGTCCTGTGATGTGAACTGTGGTCTATGCTCTGTGGCAAGGCCCCAGGATGTGTATATCCATTGCGGGTGTAGTACCACGTGGATGGGGAATGGCTATGTGGGGGGTTGTTGGGGGTGTGGGCAGTGGGGAGCATGGGAATCCCTGTAGTTTCTGAGTAATATTTGGGTAATCTAGGCACCTTTATAAAATGTATACATATATATATAACAAATAACATTTATGTAAACAAATGCACATATATGCATATGTATTATATATCATTTTACAAATAAAAAAAATTTTAAAAAAAAAGCTATGGGATGGGGGATTGTGGGAAGATGGCAATGGACTAACAGGCAGAGCTGAATTATCTCACAAAAACAACAGAGAAAAAGCCAAAAGCTTACAGTCCAGGACAATGCTAAGCAACTCCCAGGAGGGTGAGGGACAGACAGATGAAGAAATGAAAATGACAAAAGTTAGCTACCAAGTCACCATGGTGGCCGGGAAAGTCTCCTCTCCCCTATTGCCCAAATATTAAGCTGGGGTAAAACCCTGGGCTTGCTGAATCTGACTGAGAGTGGAACAAACACCTTTTTCCCTGTCAGCTGTTTCAAGGAAAAAGGGGGGGGAGGTCGGGGTGGTTTTCTTCTGTAAATTTGGCCAGCAAATTGGCTTATTGGATATTCAACACAGGAACAAGGGAAAGCCAAGACTGAAACACCTCCATGGAAAGGTGAGCTGGCTAGCGCCATCTGCTGGTCAGTCTGGAAATTGTATGTAGAAAAACTGTTTTCTGTATCCAACCCCTGGGAGAAAATCTGCACCTCACTGATAAGTCCCAGGCATGATTTTGATAACTTAAACTGGGCAATTTTAAAGACAAAATAAGTTAAAACAAATATCAAAGAAGAGCTGTGGGTAAAAACAATATGCAAGAGAGAGAATTTGACCACCAGAGTAAGTTCACCAATATATTCAGATACTTAGACATCAACAAAAAATAACAAACCATACTAGGAAGCAGGATTCTCATATGCACCACTCCCTATCCTCCCATACTTTCCCCTTTAGTGTGGTATATTTGTTACAATTTATGGACACGTATTGAAGCATTGCCAATAACCACGGATAATAGTTTACATTATAGTTTACACTCTGACCCACACAATTTTGTAAGTTAAGACAAAATATTTAATGGCCTGTATCTGTCATTGCAACACCATACAGGGCAATTCCAATGTCCAAAAAATGCCTCATATTACACCTATTCTTCCCTCTCCATTCCCTCAGAACCTCTGGTGTCCTTTGCCACCATATCAATTAAAAAAGCTCTATTGCTAAAATAATAGTAAGCCTATAGTAGAATAATAGTAAGTCTACTTTGTCCATTGTTGATTCCCCAATCTTGAGATTTTAGGGATGGTGATGCCCACTATGACTCTAATTGAAAGAGGGCTTAGATCCCATGGAGAGGTTGAATGAAACTGCTTGCAGTTGTAGACTCTTTCTGTTCCTTGGGCTGGGTGTTGTCCATATCACCTCCTTTTTAGTTGTCCTGGATGAGTCCAATGAACAAGAGAGCAGATGTTGCAATTCTGCTGAGATTTAAGACCCAACTGGCACATGGACAAACCAAAGATTTAAGTCTCTTGGAAATACACCTATCAAGTATTGTAGTAACTACACTCAAATAAAAGAAGCAGAAGAGCCATGTGTAGGGAAAACACAAATGACTCCAAATCTGTCACACTGGGGAGCATAAATTCCAAAGTAAGGCCCATTGACTGGGCACCAGACTCCTGAGCTCTCTGCCCTGCTTATAGTATCTGGATGATTCTGGAGCCCTCAAGATTCCTACTATTTGAAACACTATTTACTGTGGCAGTAAATGATATCTTGCTGAGGCATGCATAAGCATAATTTCTGAAATGTCTTCTCGACTCACTGAAATCTCTTAGCCATAAAAACTCATTTGAATTTACCTTTTCCCACTTTTGGAACTTTTTTTCATACAAAATAAACACTTGCTTTTAATTGAGCACTGGAGAAGAGGTGTTTTTGGATACTTAATTTTTTTTTACCCTTTCTTATTCAGACACTTTAATTAAAATAATTTATCAGGTTCAATAATGATTTAGCATGATTACTGGTGAATAAGATTTTGAGTTTTGTCCTCATAAAATTATGAGTTGGCCAATTTTCTCTGCTGTAATTCATTCCAATAATATGTGAAGAGTTCAGAAATATGAATTTGATTATCTAGAAATAATTATTACATAAATGGAAATTAAATAATTTAACCAATAATTTATTTCATTCTTAGAGATTATTATGACCATTAGAGCTGTAATATAAAACATAGAATTATGTTATAATTAATGTCTATTATATTAGAATTCTTATTTACCTTTATAGATATTTACTGCTATGCTTTTTATTTTTTATAATTGATTATATTAAATCTAACCTTTCCTTGCACTCTCTTTTAAAATTGGTAATTTCTTTCAATCTCTTTTTCAATTTATTTTATAATTTTACAATAAAGGATTTTTGACAGCTAAAAAAAACATTGATTTTACACTTTGTATAGCTCATATGGTATGTGAATATCTCTCAATAATATTATTTAATAAACAAATAAATATTATGCAAGAATATTCAGAAATAGTAGCTATGTATAGCAGGTGAAACAGAGAGATTGAGACATGAGGAATTTCCTTTTTTCTGTAGCTGTTTGGTATTATTTATGAATTCCTAAAATAGATATTGGATTATGTTTGTAAACAGGTCTGTTCCTCTGGGCATATTAGATTGCATTAAATTCAGTTGTTTCATTTTTACTTGATTAAATTATGATAAGGCTTTGATTGGGCCACATCAGTAGGACGTTGAGTCCCCATCCACTTGGTGGGCAGGGACTCACAGAGTAAACTACACAGCAGAGGAAGGAGTTTGAGGATTTTTGTTTTTGTTTTTGGATGGTGGAGCCCTGGAAAGTAAACACACAGTAGAAGAACACAGAGGAATATAGACAATACATGGCATAGGCCCTGGGAAGTGAGAATGCCTGATAAACTACACTGACCTTTTGGAGAGAACAGATCAGATGAGCCCAGAGAGGAACAAGCCCCAGGAGAAAGATGAGAATCACCTCAGCCTGCTGCTGATATTGGAAGAAGCTGGGACCATGAAGCCTTAAGAGAATGTGGGGCACTGAACCCTTGAAGAAATTAACAGTCATCTTGCTCCAGCACATGGCAACAGACTTTGGTGAGGGAAGGAACTTATACGTTATGGTCTGATAAGTGTAAGCTTCTGTCCCAAATAAATACCCTTTATAAAAGGCAACTGATTTCTGATATTTTGCATCAGCACCCCTTAGGCTGACTAATAGAATTTGTTTGTCTGCTTTTGTTTATTATTGTTGTTATTGAAATAATAAAACTGCTTTAATAATGATTGAAGTGATGAATGGACAACTATGTGATTATACCAAATATCATTTATTGAATACATTGGATGAATTATAGGTTTTATTAATATGTATCATAAAATTTGGGGAAAAAATCCTATGGAATGCAGCAAAAACAGTTATGAGAAGGAAATTTATAGGTATGAATGCCCATATTGAAAAAGAATAAGGAGCTAAAATCAAAGACCTAACTGCACACATGGAGGAACAAGAAAAAGAATAACAAACTAATCACAAAGAAATCAGTAAGAAAGAATTAACAAAGATTAGAGAAGTCCTAAATGAAATTAAGGATTAAAAAAAACACAAAACAATTAGCAAAACCAAAACCTGGTTCTTTGAGCAGATTAATAAAATTGATGAACCCTTAGCTAGACTAACAAAGGGTTAGATCAACAACAACAACAACAACAAAATAAACAGGGAAGATACAAACACTTGAAATAAAAAATGATGGCGTGGTTATCACCACTGATCCCACAGAAATAATGAGCATCATAAGAGGATACTTTGAAAAATTGTATGCCAACAAGATGGATAACAGATGAAATGGACAAATTTCTAGAAACACACAAGCAGCCTACATTGACAGAAGAAGAAATTGATTAACTCAACAGAAAAATCACAAGTATGGAGATTGAATTAGGGATCAAACACCTCCTGATTAAGAAGAGCTATGAAGTGTGATAGAATTCACACTTCACAGGGGAATTCTACCAATCATTCTGGAAAACATTAAAACCAATCCTGCTTACACTTCTCCAAAAAATAAAAGTGGAAGGAAAATTGCTTAACTCATTGAATGATTCCAAAATCACTCAAATACCAAAGTCACAAAATAATATCATCAGGAAAAGAAAAGAAAAGAAAAGAAAAGAAAAGAAAAGAAAAGAAAAGAAAAGAAAAGGAAAGGAAAAGAAAAGGAAATAAAAGAAAAGGAAAGGAAAGGAAAGGAAAGGAAAGGAAAAAAGAAAAGAAAAGAAAAGAAAAAACAATACAGATCAAACTCTCTTATGACCTGAATGCTAAAATTCTCAACAAAATACTTGCTAATTGTATTCAACAACACATCAAAGGAATTATACACCATGACTAAGTTCCTTTCAAATATGGTATGCAAGAATGTTTCAGCATAAGAAACCATTCAATGTAACACATCATATTAACAGATTGAAAGAAAAAAAAATCACATGAACTTCCCTATTGATGCAGAAAAAGCACTTGACAAAATACAGCATTCTTTCTTGATAAAAACAATTCAAAAGATGGGAATAGAAGAAAACTTCATCAACATGATAACAAGTATAAATGAAAAACCCACATGTAATGTTTTATTAAATGGTGAAATGTTAAACGCTTAACCTTTAAGATCTGGAACAAGAAAAAATGCCCACTGTCACTGCTCTTATTTAACCTTGTGTTAGAAGTACTTGCTTGAGCACTTAGGCAATTAAAATATATAAAAGGCATTCAAATTGGAAAGAAGATGTAGAACTTTCACTATTTGCAAATGACATGATACTATACATAGAAAGCCCTGAGAAATATATAGCAAAGTTTCTACAGCTGATAAATGAATACAGTAATGTGGCAGGATATAAGATCAACATGTGAAAATCAGTAATATTTCTGTACACCAATAATGAGCAATCTGAGGAAGAAATAAAGAAAAAAATTCCAATTATAAAGCAACTAATAGAATCAAATACTGAGGAATAAACTTAACTATATATATAAAGAATTGTACATGGAAAAAAACTACACAACATTGTTAAAGGAAATCAAAGAAGACCTATATAAATGGAAGAATATTCCATGCTTATGGACTGGAAGATTAAACATCATTAAGATGTCTGTCCTACACAAATTGATTTATAGATTTAATATAATCCCAGTAAAACTACAACAGCAGTTTTTAGTGAATTGGAAAAGCTAATTATGAAATTTATTTGAAAGGGAGAGTGGCCACAAATATCCAAAAACATATTGAAAAAGAAAAGCAGAATTAAAGGAATCATGCTACCTGACTTTAAAGCATACTACAAAGTGACAATGTCAAACTGCACGGTATTGTCACAAGGATAGACATACTGACAAGTGGAACCAAATTGAAAGTTTTCATGTAGATCTTTACATATAAGGTCAAATAATATTTGACAAAGCCAACCAAGCCCACTCAATTGGGACAGAAAGCCCTCTTCAAGAAATGGTGCTTGGACAACTGAATATCCAAATCAAAAAGAATTAGAGAGAATCACCATCTCACACCATATACAAAAATTAATTCCATTTGGTTCAAATATCTAAATATAAGAGCCACAACCATAATGCTCTTAAAAGGTAATGTATGAAAGCATTTCCAAGGTCTTGTAGTAGGAAATACTTTCACAAACTACACCTAAAGCATGAGCAATGAAAAACAAAATAGATAATTGGGATCTACTCAAAGTTAAAGACTTTTTTGCTTCAAAGGAGTTTGTCAAGAGAGTGAAAAGTCAGCTTATACATTAGGAAAAAATAATTAATAACAATTTATCAGATAAAGGCCTACTATCCAAAATATAAAAAGAAATCCTACATATCAAAAATAAAAAAGACAAACAACCCATTTAAACAATAGGCAACAGATTTGAATAGACACTTCTCCAAAGAAGAAATACAAATGTCTAAAAACCACATCAAAAGATGTTCAGCATCACTAGCTATTAGGGAAATGCAAATCAAAACAAAAATGAGATATCTTACACCTATTAGACTGGCAACTATTAAAAAACAGAGGATCACAAGTGTTGGAGAGTATATGGAAGAGAGGGAACACTCATCGCCTGCTGATGGTAATGGGGAATGGTGCAGCCATTGTAGAGGACAGTTTGGCAGTTCTTCAGGAAGTTAAATATAGAACTGCCACATGATCCAGCAATCCCACTTCTGGGTTTATGGCCAGAAAAATTGAAAACAGAGACCAAAACAGACATATGCACATCAATCTTCATATTAGCATTATTCACTATTGCCAAAATTGGACACAATCTTAGTATCCATCAAGAGATAAATGCATAAGCAAATTGTGGTATGTACATACAAAGGAATATTACTTAGCTGTAGGAAGGAATGGAGTATTGACACACAGTGCAACAAGGATGAATCTTGAAGACCTTATGTTGAGTAAAATAAGCCACTCACTTAAGGACGAATATTACATGACCACACTGATATGACTCAAGCAAATTGAGCAGACTCACAGAGCTAGTGTCTGGAAGATAGGTTATCAAGAGACAGAAAAGTAGTGGAAGGTGGTGAGCTGGTACACAATATGGGCAAAATCTATAAGTTGGGAGGGGGTGATTGGGCAGTGTTTGGGCTGATAATGGTGCAGTGATGTGATTGAGTTCAATGATGCTGGAATGTGAGGTGAGTGGTTTGTGGGGATTGGGTTTGTCTACCCATGGACTGGGGCCAAGGCTGGAGGAAGGAACAGGTGAACTCTAGGGATTTGTATGTCTGTGGTAAAAACTGCAATGGTGTGAATGTTCTTCTGGCAAATATGGCAGGGGATAGTTACCCAGGTATGACATCAGGGGTTGGGGATATGTGGTATAGAGCACACCTGGGGAATCATTCTTTGGAATATGAAAGTGTTCATTTTTTCATAGAGTATTATCTCAGTGAGTGGAGACCCACAAAATAAACAAAAAAATATTAAACTCCCATCCTGCAGTATAGTGCTATGTTTTCAATTAGTGGGGCAAGAATCTCTCAAGAACATAGGCAGAAACTAATAAAAGAAAGCAGGCCAATATGTCAAGCCTCCAATATTATTTCATGTAACTATAAAATGTATTCTTCAAAATTTGAAACAGTGGTTACCATAGGTTATGAAGGGAAGGAAAAAGAAGAATGGAATAGATGGAACAGCAGACATTGGAATTGTTCTGCATAATCATGCAATGATGGATAAAGGTCTTTTTAATTTTGTCAAAACCTATAAAACTATACAGTGCAAAATATACACTATAATGTAAACCATTGATCATGGTTAATAGTAATGCTTCAATATTTGAACATCAAATGTAACATGTACGATATGAATGTAAAATATTATTAATAGGGGAGATGGGGATGAGTAGGGGGTTGGGTATATGGGAATCCCCTATATGTTCTATTTGACGTTTCTGTAACTTAAAACTTCTTTGAAGATAAAGCAAAGAAATAAATAAGACACAAGATGAACATATGGAAGAAATTGTTAATTTACATAAAAGATAACATATCTTACAGTGATGAAAGAAATATTGAAAAAAGTGTTTTGTAGTTTTTGTTTTTTATTTTTTATTTTATTTTTATACTTTTTATTATTTATTTTTTTATTTTGTTTGTTATTACCTCATTTTCTTATTATTTATATATATATTTTTTGCTTTGATTTTGGAGACGTTTTGGATCACAAAAAGGTCACAACTGTGGCAGGGAATAGTCACTGCTATGGGATTGTCAGTGATGGGAGAAGTATGGGAAGGGGTGCACCTGGGATATGCCTCTGTGGCATATGTATAAATTCAGGTGGTCATGAGGTATTGTCTCAGCGGCTGAAATTCCACCCAATAATTGAATGAATATTGAATTCTCATCCTGGGGAGTACTGCAACATTCTCTATAGAGCAGCAAAAATCCCCTGACTACATGGGCAGTACTAGCAAAGGAGGACAGCCCTTGAAATTGATGGCTGTACTTATCAACCTTTCCTAGTGAAATGGAAAGTTAACTTAGCATTATATATTTTCTAAGAGTTACATCCTGAAAGCCTCCTTGTTGCTCAAATATGTCTTATCTTTAAGCCAAACGGTACAAATACATGCACTGCCTTACCCCACCCCGCCAAATGCCAGACATGAATTCTGTGGATGAGCCTCCCTGATGCTGAGTGATTATTACTAATGGCCAGCTAGCTTTGCATTTGGAAAAAGACCTTGACCAAGAAAAAGAGATATTAAATACAAATGAGTTTTTATATCTCAGAGATTTCAAAGTGAAATGGGATGTCATTCAAAAGGTAATGTTTATGCATGTCTCAGCAGGATCTTGTTCACTGCCACAACAGAGCCTCAAACAGAGGTGCTCTTGAGTGATCTAGAGACATCTAGAAAATTTAGGCATGGCAGACAATCACAGGAATTCTGGACTCTGTCAGTGAGCCTTTCTTTGGAATATATGCTACCCAATATAACAGAATTAGACCCATTTACAATTTCCCTAGACATGACTCTTCAGCTTCTCTTATTTGTTTTCTTTTATTAGGTACTGCTTATATTCTCAAGAGATTCTTGCCCTTCTAATTGAAAACATAGCAATACAATCCAGGATGGGAGTTTAATAGTTTCTTGTTTATTTTGTGGGTCCCTACCCACTGAGATAACACACTATGACAGTAAGCACTATTGTTGCTAAATATAGGTCCCAGAGACTTAAGTTTTCCATCTGTTCATATGCTCTTTGAGCCCTGAACCTCAGCAAGAGTTTCACCTACTGTCCAGTTCATTAGACTCACCCAGGACAACTAACAAAAGGATGATAATGGACAATACCTATTCCAAAATATAGAGAGTATCTATAATTGCAAACAAGACAGTTCCATCTAACTGCCCCATAGACTCTCAACCCCCTCTCAATAATAAGCAGAATGGGCATCACCTCCCCAAAATCCTCAAAATTGGGAATTACCAAACATATGGTGGGAATGCAACTATAGACTGAATTAGACTTATGATTATTCCTGCAATGGAAGAAATTGTATCATTGATATACAGGCAGTGCGCACCAGAGTTTTGGAGGAGAGAGAGAGGGAAGAATTGGTGTAACATTGGGCAGTTTGGGCACATTGGAATTGTTCTGTATGACATTATAATGACAGATACAGGCCATTATACATTTTGTCAAAATCTGTAAAACTTTTCAGTGCAAAGTGTAAACTATGGTGTAAGCTATAATCCATGGCTAGTAGCAATATTTCAATATGTGGTCATCAATTTTGACAAATGCACCACACTAATGAAAGTTGCTTATTGTAGAAATTGTATGAGGGGGAGGGAATGGGGCATATGGGAATCCCCTATATTTTTAATATAACATTTATGTAATCTAAAGCTTTAAAAAAAATAATTCAAATTATAAAAAAAAAAAACTTCATCCAATAATGCAGAGTATACATGATATGCAAGCTCACATGGAACATTCCTCAAGATGAGACATAGTCTGTTCCAAAAATCACAAGTGGACAATTAAAAAAAATCATATAGGGAAGCAAGTGTGCCTCAATCGATAGAGCCCCCATTTACCATGTGGGAGGCCCCAGGTTCGCTTCCCGGAGCCTCCTTGTGAGGGCAGGCCGGCCCGCGCGGCATGGTGGGCTGATGCAGCAGGACCTCACAGCAAGGGGGAGATAAGCAGACATGGAAAAAACACACAGCAAATGGACACAGCAAACACAAGCAGCAAGGGGGGGATAAATAAATAAATAAATAAATCTTAAAAAAAAATAATATATAATATTTTCTCAACAGAAATTGAATTAAATTCAAATTAAAAACATAAAAATAGCTGGAAATCCCAAAATATATAGAGATTAAACAATACACAACAAAACACATTGGTCATAACAGAAACCATCTCAACAATATTTAAAATATTTCAAACTGAGTGAAAAATGAAAATAATATTTATGAAATGTTTGGGACTTAACAAAACAATAATTATGATGAAATTAATATCATGGAATGCATATATGAGGAAAAAAGAATACAAATTAATACTCTGTTCACACTTTAGCAAATTAGACATAGAAGAGTAATTTAAGACAAAAGCAAAGTAAAGAAATAATAAATAAAAACAGAGCAGAAATAAATATGTTAAAATCAGGAAATCAATACACAAAATTAGTAAAATGAAATGCTCTCGTTTTGGGAAAAAAACACCAATCTGAAATTATTTTAATGGAGAATTGCATCAAATATTTAAAGAGTAGTGTTTATATAGACAAGCAATGAAAATCAGAATGAGAAATTAAGAAAAAATTTCACTTACAACAGCAAGATAATTTTTTTATATTCTTTATTTTTAAAGAGGCTTTAGATTACATAAATGTCACATAAAATATACAGGGTTTCCCATATGCCCCCACTCCTTCCCACTCCCACACTTTTCCACATTAAAAACCTTTCTGAGAAGAAATCTAAATGAGGATGAAAAGGACTTGTACACAGAAAACTATAAACTATGGCTAATGTGAAGTCAAAGAAGACATAAATAAGTGAAAGGGCATTCTATTTCATGGATTGGAAGACAAATTATCATTATGATGTCAATACTACTCAAAGTAATTTACAAATTCAATGCAACCCCAATGAAAATTACAAGAGCTTTCTTTTAATAAAAGTAAATGCCATTCATCAAAATTATATGGAAGTGTAAGGGACCCCAAATAGAAAAAACCATCTTGTAAGCAGAGAATGGATTTGGAGGGCTCATACTTCCTAATCTTAAAACAGATTACTTCTAAATAAATTATTTTAGGCCAGCATTACCTTAATGTCAAAATCAGAAAAATACATTGCACACAAGAAAAACCATAGAACTGGATTTTTCATGAACACTGTGGAAAATTCTCAACAAAATATTAGCAAAAAAAAAAATCAAAACTGTATGAATTTATTCCAGGTGTGCAAAGTTACTTCAACAATTGAGCCAATGTAATCCACCTTACCAAGGTAAAGAAGAAAAATATAATTATGTAAATCAATGCAGAAAACATTTGACAAATCCAATACCTATTCAGGGAAAAAATTTCCAGCAGAGTAGAAATACCTGAGAATTTCCTCAATTTAATAAACAACTGTATTGACTTCTTAGAGAATTTTAGATTGGACAATGAAAATCATATGGCCACCAGATAGCAGTAATACACAAGCTAATTATTAGGGTCAAAATTAAGATTTGCTTTCTAAGGGGCAGCTCCTCACAGCAAGAAACCTTCCAGAGACCATGTTATAAGGGAATTACCAGAGGGGAAGAAAGCAAAGTGAAAATATCCAGAGGAGAGTAGCAAACAAAGAAGAGTGGGCATACATGTTTAGGTGAAGTCATGCCTGATGACATCTTAGAGTCAGTGCAATGCCAGTACAATGGAGAGCCTCTGGGCTAAGGAACAACAAAGGCTAAAGTGGCTTTGACCTAAAGGGGCTTTGGTTTCATAAATGCAGAGATTTATCTTATCTGTGTTAAGAAACTGGTGCAGTTTCCTGGAGTATACAATTTAGATTAACTCTAAATTACTGTAAAATGTTAACTTGGGCTATTTTTAAAACAATTAGATGTGTAAAATTTTGAGTTTGCACTTGGTGGGGTGTTTTAATGGATGCATTTTGTTGTGAAGGAGTAAACAATGCATAGGTCCTCTACTCAATGGACATCTTTTCCTTATTTATGAAACAAGAACATCTTCAAAAACTC
>JAQZBX010093491.1:0-12141 GCA_029593785.1 Cabassous unicinctus | reverse complement strand
CTTGGTAAAAAAAAAAAAATAGAACAAGTTTATTTATTTTTTTAAGATTTATTTTTATTTATTTATTTATTTATCCCCCCTTGCTGCTTGTGCTCATTGTGTCCATTTGCTGTACATTTTTCTGTGTCTGCTTGTCTCCCTTTGTTGCATCATCTTGTTGCGCCAGCTTGCTCATGCGCCGTGCGGGCCAGCTTGCCTTCACCAGGAGACCCCGGGAATGGAACCCGGGGTCTCCCATATGGTAAACAGGAGCCCAACCAATTGAGCCACAGCCGCTTCCCACAAGTTTCTTTAAAAATTAAGTGAGGAAATCATAGGTCTCTGCTATCAGACAAGACATAATTGTTACCTGCAGAGAGAAAAATGAGGTACTTGTGAGCATGGTAAGTGACAAAAAGATGAGTGGAGAGAAGAGGGCAGCAATTAAAAAATTAATGAGAAAGTACCAAAATGTAGGGAAGTATTCATTTCCTTACATTTTTCTCCCTAAGTGGCCTCAGTGAAGCATCTTGATAACATGCAAGAAACATTCATATTTTGAATAGCTTATTCTTTTCAATTAAATTACTTGATATACACTTATTAAACAAAGGCATTCTTTCTTAAAATGAACTTGTAATGTCATTCATATTCCATTTTATTTTGTGTAGATTATTTGGTACATTTAGACATTTTAGAATCTCTATGCTTTTTTTCCCTACTGCAGCATCTTGATTTTGATACTGCAAAATTATCGTTAATGTTATATGGTTAAATAACCATTACCTTCCAGTTCTATATGAAAATGAAGGTTACCCTTTCTTCTCATCATTCAGAACATGAAAACAAACCTAAATCTCCGAAATCAATCTTAAACTGTTTTTGCCAGTTACCAGTTACATCCAGTGACAATGAGCTCTTAAGGGATTCTCTTAATTCTTTTATCGCATTAGTGTAGTATTATTTGAAATCAGTGATTCAGCACCTAAAGAAGAATACACAAGTATAGTTGGCATGTTTAGAAATGTTGTTTTAGAAGGTGAATTAAAGGATCATTCTTGAACTAGGGATGCAGTAAAGCATTTCTTGAAGAATCTGCTGGAATCAACTAAAAGAGACAATTTTTCTTGCCACTGAGCATGGACCACAGTTCACATCATAGACCACACTCTCTCCCACCCAGTTCTGCATGGTATATGCTGATGGAAAATGGCTTACATCCATCACTGCAATGCCACTCAGGACAACCCCCAAGTCCCAAAAAGCCCCTGTATTTCAACTGCCCCTCCTCTCCCTGCCCCAGAAACGTCCAGTGGCCACCGCCTCCACCTCAGTTACAATTTCTTCCATTGCTTGAATCATAATATGTCTACAACAGAACACCACCAAGTCCACTCTAGTCCACAGCTCCTCCCCCAATCCTGCGGGGACAGGATGTGTATATCCATTGAGGGTGTTGTGTCACACAGATGAAGGATGATGGTGTGGGATGTTGTTGGAGGTGTGGGAGGTGGGGAACATGGGAATCCCTGTAATTTCTGAGTAATATTTAGGTAATCTTAGCACCTTTAAAAATACATATATGTATGTGTGTGTGTGTGTGTGTGTGTGTGTATATATACATATAACATTTATGTAAACAAATGCACATATATGCATATGTATTTATATATCATTTTACAAATATTTGTATGTATTGTGAAAAATTTGATTTTTACCCACAATAAAAACACACACACACACACACACACACACACAAAAGAGACAATTTTCCTAGCATGAGCAAAGATACACAGAGCTGTGACATAAGAAGTGTAGAAGGGATAATAAGTAAATTCACTTTACTCTGGTGGTATGGTCCCAATTAGGAGGAAAGAGAAGGCACAACCATGTAAATGGGCCCAGTCAAAACTGATGGGAAAATCTGTAGTTGCCTGTCCAGGATGCCACAGGCTGAGAGGCATCCAAAGAGGGCAAGTTCCATAGAGACACTGTGCAAGCAGGGGGCACGTGACTGAGGGAGTGAAAGGAGGGCCATAGAGGCCCCTTGTCATTGCATTAGGTTGGTTGATAAAGGATAGAATTTAAAAGTAAGTTCTTTTCCCTTACTTTTTGGCATTGGCATCTTTTTTTTTTTCCAATCAATTTTCTTAGACCTATTCTTCCCAAGCTAGAATAGGAGATTGTGCAAAGCCACAGGATAAATACGGCACATCTGTCTAGAACATGGATTTTACTTATCAGCATTTGGCAAACTATGGCCCACATCTGACTTGCCACCTGCTTTAGTAAATAAAGTTTTATTGAAATACAACCATACTTATTCTCAAGTCATATTGTCAACTACAGGCATATCTGTTGGGTTTTGGCCCATCTGTTTGCATATATCTAAAATCTTATATTAATTTCCCACCACTAGGTTTTTTTCAAGAACTTTCTTACTGTATAATTTCCCATATCTGTTTCTTCAGCATAAGATTAGGTCAATAATTCAGTTGTTATTATTATTGTTGTTTCCAATTCCTCATTTATAAGGTGACATAATTTTCTTTGTAGTTTCTCTTGATTTCAACAGAAATAGTTTAGAATGATCTCATTCTCTCTCTGTCTCTCTCATTTGCATGTTACATTTTATTGTTTATCCCTTCATTACTATCGCTATTGATATTCAGTCTAGTTTTTTTATAAACTTAACTTTTATGTAAGTCCCGTACCTTTTTGTGCTGCATTGGTGACTGCTTTTATATCAAAAAGAAACTGTAGTTAGAATCTTAAGGTTTCTTATCTGATTTCTATTAGGTTTGGAGTGGAGCTAAAATTTTTCCATTCTGTTTCGTCTCTGTATCTGGCAGGCTATGGCCAATGCCCAATTCAATTTCTTTTTCTCTTTTTTTCTTTTCTTTTTTTTTTTTTTGGTCAACATGAAGCTTCCTGAAACAATCTGTTCTGGATCCAGTGGCAATGATGACATACTGATACCTTGCCAGTCAAAATTGAGTTGTTTGTGTAATTTCCCATTACCCCTGTGAGAGGTCTAGGGAGAATGCTGAAATGATGGGCCTTTACATGAAAAGAAGGGAAAAGAAAGGTATATAGCAGCTCAAGATGAAGTCAACATGCCTTTTTTTCCTAGCATTTAATTTTTTTCTAAAATGAAATATATTGATTGCTTCTTTGAAATGTATATGTAATTTATGCTCATTAAAAAAGTAAGCTCAAGTTATAAAACATTTAAAGTGGAAAATTCAAGTCCACTATAACCTGTCTCTTAAAGTTAAATGTTTAATTCCTTGTTGTAAGTCCTCCGAGACTTGTTTCTGTGATATACAAATACCCCTCTCCCCAATAGTACAATACTTTTCAGCAACCTGTTTTTATTTTTACTTACTTAGCCGTATATCATGGTCATCTCTACTGTGAGTCCATGTACCTCATTCAATAGTAGCAAGTATGTATTGTGTGCCCATTCTTAGCTGTGCATTGTTCTCAGTGTGGGCATACAGCTATAAGTAAAACACTCAGCTCCTACTCCGATGGAACGTATATGCTAATGAGACGGGACAGACAATAAGTAAGAAACCAGCAGGTAATAATGTGATACTTCAGTGGGGTGACTGGGTGCTCAGGGGTAACTACTTTGCAGTGGTGGCATTTAATCTGAGACTATGTGACCATCTAGAAGAAGAGCATCGTAAGGGCAAAGAACAGACTAAGGTGGGAACAGTTTAGAGTTTGGGAAACAGAAAGAAGGCAAATGCAGTGGGGATTTTGTGAGCAAGCAGGAGATGATATGAGATGGAGTTGTAGAGGAAGGTGAGGGATCGGATCATGAAGGCCAGGGTTGGAATCTCAGATTTTATCCTAAAATGATGAAAGCCATTAGAGAATTTTAAGTAGGAGAATGACCTGTTCTGTTTTTTAAATTTTTTGTTTGTTTTGTTTTTGTAACATTTTGGTTCTTTATTTCACACAATTGGAGTTATACTATTCAGTTTACTCTGTAACTTTTTTGAAACCTTAATAGTATCTTAAATATATTTCCAGGTCAAAAAATGATCTTACATATTCTTTATAAAACATAAAATAATTTATTCAACTATTTTTTCTATTTATGAAGCACCCAGATTAAGTCTATCACTGTGTTCCTACAAACAGGGCTGTAATAAACATCTTTATGCCTGAGTTCTTTTCTCTCTGTAGGAGGATTGCTTTGATACTTTTTCAGTTTAAAAGGTCACTGGCTGCTGAGCTTAGACTTTGGTCATTGAAGTGGAGATGGAGAAAACTATACAGATATGGGATGTGTTTTGGAAGTAGAGCCGACAGGCCTTGCTGATCATTCAGATGTTGAGGGGATGGGGTAGGGGTACAGGTGAGTAAGGAGCAGCAGTGCAAGAAAGAGAAGGATTCAGAGAGACACAAGCAACTAGATGAATTACGGTGCCATTAATGACTTGGGGGAAAAACAGCTTAGGTGTGGGGGTGAAAGTCAAAACTTAGATTTTGGACATATTAAATTTGAAAGGCTTTTTCAATTTATTTGAATGACTATATAATATTCCAGTATATAGATACAGGAAAATTCATTAACCAGTCCTCTTTTGAGAAACATTTAAGCACCCCCCAAAAAAATTTTTTTTCACCAGTATAAACAATATTACATTGAATATCCTTATTTCTATAGCTTTTTATGCTTATCCCATTTTTTTAGGGTAAATTCCTGGAAATAGAAGTGCTAGGTCAAAATATTTGAAGGCCATAAAACCATTTATTTCCCCACAAACTGTATGTGAACACTAGTTCCTCTCCTCTGCTCTGTCCGTAATATTTTTGTGAAAAACACAAAGACTTTAACAGCAGTTATTCTCACTAAAAAATGATGCCGCACAGTTGGCCTATTTTTGCCTCCTGCATTTGCCCTCTTAGATAACAGATTGTTCATTCATGTCTTTGTGGTTTATTATCCATTATATTTACTTAAAATGTGTGGCTCTCCGCTGCGTCAGATACCATATTGTATGCAAAAAATCAAAAAATGATTATGAACAGTTCCTACCCTCAAAGAACTTACAGTTGACACAACCCCATAGTTGGATTAGTGGGATCATCCTTTCAGGGAGGGCAATCAGGAGCATCATGGGAGGCCACAGGAGAAGCCCCTAGCCCAGATGAGACTTGGAGTCAAAGGGCAAATTGGTCAGGAAGGGCCCTTTAGAGTTTAGATGACATCTAAACTGAGCCATAAACACTTAGGAGTTAGACAAAGAAAGGAAGGGCAAGGAGCATATTCCTGGCAGAAGTCACAACATATGCAAAGCTAGAGGAACAAGAAAGCCGAGAGAGTGAAAGAATCTGCAGTACTTGAATATGACTGAAGCAAGGGTGTGAAATAAGAAATGTGAGACCTGAGGCCATGGAAGTAGGCAAGAACCAGATGCAGAAAGGAGTTTTGACTTTATGGCAAAGGAAACACCCAGGATGGTGTTTTAATTAGATTAGACTGAGAGCAGAAAGAATAGATGGTGGTTGCTGGGATGGAGTCAGGGAAACTAGCAAAAAGACTAACTGTGAGGGCATGAAACAGTCTTATAGCAGTAGGATTGGCAAGGCAGGCAGATCAGAAAGATATTTAGAGGGTAGAATTAAAATGACCTTGACTTGTAACTTTAAGAAAAATTTCTAGCAAAGTTGCTTTCCAAACATTAGGTTTTCTTTTGAATGATTATTTTGACAATTTTGTCACTTTTTGAATAAACTCTACAAATTGACATGTTAAAAAAAAAAAAAGAAATCCTCTACAAAACCTGAGAAATTAAGCTATTCACACAAAAAGACAAATTATGCTAAAATAGAAAATATTATTGCAAAAATTGAACAGGGAAGCTACAATTCCTAAGAGGTGTGAGCACAGGAGGACAGCGGTGCGGGGTGTATGCAGGGGTCCCACATCGGGGCAGCCACCTCTCTCCCCCATCAAAGAGCTAAGCATAGCATGAAGATGAAAACTTGGGAGCATTACGAGGGGGCGTGGGTTATTTGACTGGTTCATTGGTTTGAGTGGTTTTGGTATATGCATTTACAAATATCGTAATTTATATATATAGGTTTTGTATATAAGCTGTAGGTGAATCTGTTGAAAACAAACTGGCTGCATATCAGTATTTCCCCAAAAAAGGTGGGGTTTTTTTGTTTTGTTTTGTTTTGTTTTAATCTCCTGGTTTGGAGCTTTTAAGATTGTTATCCCATTTCATGGAATTTTATAGGTGATGAGAATTGAATATACCTCTGGTATGGTTTTCCAACTTTTTGTTTTTACCCTTTTTGTTTGTTTACAGATGGGATATTTCTAACTTCTCATTCATTTTAGAATCTTAAAATTTTAGTGCAAATCTAAGTGAATTGTTAGAGAGAAAGGTATATAATGAAAATATTGCCAATTGCTAGTTTACGCAACATGAACTTATTTTACCATTGTTTCATTTTTTGTCAAAACAATTTGGCAATTTCTTAAACTATTTTGCTTTTCTCAATTATATATTTTCAGCTCAAAATGCTTACTTTGCACATTTTCACCATTTTTAAGTTATTTAATATTTATGAAGCCTTCTTACTGCCTCTTTTTGTAAAGGTAAACAAAACTTCCATACACACCAAAGAGTAGCAAAATTTTTCTTGGTTTTTCCTGAAAAGAGAATTAAGATCTTAAATGGTATTTTGACTTTGTTATCTGGAATAAAGCAGTGGGAAAAGGTTGTCTGGATCCTTTCTCATTAATTTAGCACTCTAAAGGCATACATCAATAGGTGGAATGAAAGGTAGAGTAATGTCAATTATGACCAGTTGTGTGAAGATAAAGGCAATCCACTGTTGGATGTGGAATAATGTCCTCATTGTTTTTAGTAAATAGGCATCAATCATTGAAAGTTGCAAAAACAGTAGAAATACTAATTTTTGGAGGAGTTTAATCTGCTCTGTTAGTTTTCAGACAGAATAATTTACCAAAAAGCCTAGCAGAGCCCAGACAGGTATCAGAGGTAGTTCTGCAGCCCCGCTTTCAACATTATAAACTGGTTATAATCATAATAAAATGAACATCAATGAAAGACTTTAAAAGGATAAGCCACATTATAGTCTAAGGAGATTATGAGGGAAGTGTCTGCTCTGAATAAGGGCTGGTTGGGATTTATAGTCTTATGGTGAGTAAGAATATGAACCTATTCTTTTTAGCAGTTAACAGAGCTATCTCATTCCGCCCACACACTTGGTTACAGTAAATCGGGGCAACTAAATGGGGCAGGGCTTATGACCCAATTTGCCATCCTGTAGGGCAGACCTAAGAGCTGCTATGTAAACCTGTGGATAGGTCAGCCTGATTTTTTTTTTTTTTTTTTTTTTTTTTTTTAATGTATACTCACTTAGATTGACCTTCTTCCTGAAGATTCTTTCAGGACATAGTGGATACCCCACTCTTAATACCATCTACTTCCATTCATCCTTTCCAGAGGACTGAGGTAGGAAAGGCCTGGCTATAATAAGACACCCAGAATTTACAGCCATCATGACCAGACATCACAAACCAACACATATTGCACACTTAACTATAATATAGATGTACTCTACTGGGAAGTATAGTAAAATTGGGACTTCACATTTATGTGCAACTTTATTGTTTATAATTCTTGCCATAGCCTTGTGAAGTATTACTATTATGATGTCCACAATACAGATGAACTGGAATTTGTGCAGGATTACAAAGCTGGTACATGTTACATGTGAGATTTGAACCCAAGTCATCTCATTCTAAGCATGAAACCCTTTCCAACATACTATATACTGCATGAAAAATATGCCCAATATGCCAACACCTACCTCTTTATATTGAAAACTACAGAAATGCTTTCTCTGTTACTTAAATGGTTCACATTACTTTCATTTTCAAATTAGCATTATACTAGGAATTGCACAAATCTTTTGTGAAAAACAGTTATTCCAGTAGATACATAGAGGTGCCTCTTACCTTTGAATTATTACGTGCTAAATCAGTACATAGATTCTATAAATAAAGTTACATAATGTTAGCAAAGTGTTAAAGGAATAACTGAATGCTGACATTTTCTGTTAACTAAAATAATATTGTTAAAGGAAAAAAAGGAGGCTTGGCAAAATATAAAAATGTTTTCGGTATGGAATTTAAAACATTTTTATGAAAATAAACTAGTGTAATTTTCTATAATATATTTATTTCTGGCAAGCACTCTATAGGTACTACATATCAAAAGAAATCTAATATTCAAGACTAAAAAGAAATGTCAGCAAACATACTTGTATTAATAGTAGTTTGGAAAACAATATGTTCTCTCTAAAAATAACAAAGATTTTACTTCCAGTTAAGGGGAGCAATGGACCTTAGGGATCTTGTGGACAGTAAGATTGATGTTTCTTTAAGGGAGAGTTTTGAAGCTTCAGGCACAGTTTTCACTGAGCAGAATTCTATAACGCTTATACATCAAGGGCACTTATCTGGTGATTGCAAAAATTGCAGTGAGACTTGACTACAGTACTTAGTCAGACAGTGACATTTTAGGTATTTACTTCCTGATTTTTTCAGCAGCTGGTTTTATGGCAGGTGCTTCCTTTTACATTCTAGAACAACAACCAGAAATATGGCATCAGGGGTGATAATGAGATGAATGGTTGGGGAAGACAATGGCGTCCTGATGTAGTGTTGAAGAATTACCTAACAAGCTTCCCGTTTTAAAAGTGAAATGCTATTTAGAGAAGTACCTCTAGGAAGAGAAACAGATATCTAGAACAACACTTGAAATTAGACCATCATTTAGCCTGAAAGTTTAAAAATGTTTAAAGAATTCTTTTAACTGACTGTGTAGAGAGCATTTTTCTGATGGTATTTATTTACCCCTCACTCACTGAGTATTTCTTGTGTCTGTATTATGCTTTGAATGGCAGTATTCAAGATTTTTACACCAAGAAAGAAAATTAAATCCTAGTAATACCTTTAATTGGAAATACACGAGGTAGAGAGTTCTGCTATTTACAAACCTAACAGTTATTACAAGCATTTCAGCATCCTTGCAAAAGCATTAGGTAGACTAAAATTCATTTTGATCTCAAAATTCACATCATTTCACCTATATTTCTCAATGCCTTTCATCTCCCTCCTAGCCATTCTTTTTCCCCTGAGAATATTAAAAACTGCAAGTATAAAGTCTTACCAATACATAAATATAGATAGGTAGAAAGAATGAGAGAGGGAGAGGGCAAGGGAGCGAGGCAGGGAAGGGGGGTGAAATAGAGAGTGAGTCCACCTATATGTAGTCTACAAAATTAGAAAATATTAAGTAGGGGAGTCACAGCCCACCGAATTCATCCTGGATCCACTGCTTTGTATTTATTATATCCACTCTCAATGTGTAAGTATTTATAACAAGACCTGGCATATAGTAGACAATAATAGACATATTTAATAAGAACATAAGTCTCTAGTTCATTGTAGATTCTAAATAGATATTGATGGTGATTTAAAGGAGCTTGCTGTCAAGACTTGATAGCTCCTATCTCAAATAGAGCTCCTGGTGGAACTCACATCTAGTGGGGGATGAGGGCACAGTCAACACCAAAAAATGCTCAGTTCATCAAAAATGTTGGTCAAGTGTAGAATCATATAAAACGATATAACACTTCATTTTAATTTAAATCCTACAAATATTATTGTATTTCCCATCTCTTTTGATATGGGACCAAGGTCCTTTCTTTCTATAGCAGTCTATTGATTATAGTTCCAGTGTTTTAGTGCTGCAATAGAATGTGGTAGGTCACACAGGAGGAAATGGTGAGTCCTGTGGAGGCAGGGGGGTGAGAACAGGAAAAGATTCACAAAGAAGGTATTTGAACTGAGTCTTGAAGAGGTATTCCGTAGGCACACATAGGGGAAAAAAACATTTCAGGGAGAGGATGAAACATCAACAAAGCACAGAGATAATATTTTGCTTATGGTGCATTCCAGGAACTATAAGCGTTTTGGTATGCCTATAGCAAAGTTTGCCAAGGAGTGTGGAAATGGGACAGAGATTTAGCCTAACAATTAGGAGGAGTAAAATCATGGTAAGCCTTCCTGGGATAGAATGCCTTTTAGTCTGGTGTCAGCAGTGACAAGCTCAGATGCCTACGGAGATCAAGCAGGTCACATAAATTAATAAGGCAAGATAGATCCTCTTGGTTTATCTTTCACTTCTCCACTTTTGGTAGCACTATCCAAGAAATACTTTTCTTTCTTTTTAACTCTGTGAAACAGCAGTGTAACCCTTTAATCAAATACCTGTTGATATTCTTCTGCTTTAGCAACACTGATAGAATTGGGATAGAATGGGGGGGCTGGGGACTGTGGTAAACTAGAGAGCACATGATCTATGTAAAGGCGTCAGCCACTTCTCAGATCTTGTCACTGTGTGGAA
Organism: Cabassous unicinctus; assembly: GCA_029593785.1. Classification (NCBI taxonomy): domain Eukaryota; kingdom Metazoa; phylum Chordata; class Mammalia; order Cingulata; family Chlamyphoridae; genus Cabassous; species Cabassous unicinctus. The sequence goes on along the minus strand of JAQZBX010093491.1, from coordinate 1,690 downwards.
TTGTGGACTTAGTGTTGCCTAATCTTATATTTCAAGATAAGCTAAAATTCTGGATCTTAAATTAAAAATCTCCCACTTTTTAAATGTTAGAAGCAGATTTTAAACTGTGTTTAGAGTATATAAATCAATGCCGAATAATGAATTTGACCCAGAGGAACCACTGAAAAGTTTTAAGCAGGGGAGAAAAATGATCAAAAATCAGTTTTGGAAGGTCACTGTCAGCACAGTAGGCAGTGTGAGGATGAATTGAAGAAGGTTTTAGATTTAAGGATGGATAACAACTGGTAAGCTTTAGTAACAATCCAGTCAACAGAAAATCAGGACACTACTGACATCAGCGACAGAGGGGAAAGGGAGGTGAAGAAAAGGAGTAAAACTCATGAAATACAGCAAGTAGATAGTAGACTCTATAGTCTTAAAATACAGTGTTTTAAATGTATACACTAAAATAAATTGATACTGTAATAAAAACTGTACTTCTTAGGTTTATAGGCATTTTCTGAGAACAATGACAAAAAGGATGGGCAATAAACTGGTAGGGAATACCAGCACGTTAAAGGAAAGAATTACTTTAGGCATGGGAGGAATTTTAAAAATTAAGGAATTGTGGAAATGATGGAAAGATTTAATAATTCAAATATTTCACCTGCAAAGTAATAGAAGCCACAAAAGAGGCTGTGAATTAAAGAATTTATCTCATTTAAAAAAATAAAATAAAAACCACCTAGGACTAGCTGTTGCAGCGAGCGTTCCAGCAGGGACTCCCATCTTGCCATCTCTCTGTTCTGCTGTATTCAGCATTTTGGTCTACCTACTTAGGCTGGCTTTCTTAGGATGGCTGCCACAGAACCAGCAACCCATGTAGAGACCGAAAGAAGTTTTAAAAGCAAAATACACCCTCAGAGAAGTCCTGTGCTTATGTCTCATTGACCAAAATTGCATCACATACTCATTTTAAAACCTGTCTCTGGCAAAAATAATGAAATTATCACAGCTGACTAGTTTTCGCCTCTGAGACAGCACAAAGGGCCATCACCTTCCCTGAGCACGTAGGGTTGGCCTGGCAAAGCCAACCAACATCTGCCTTCCCAAGGAAACTTGGTAACATCTCCCCTGGAGTGTTAGTAGGATAAACAGGCAAAGAGGATTGAAGACAGGGGCTTTAGAATAGATTGGGGTTTGGGTAACTTCCCTTCTGCTTTCAATCTTTGAGAGCTTGAGCAAGTTACTAGCCCTCTGTCAGTCAATTTCCTTACCTGTAAAATGGGAATAATTTTAGGCCCTCTTCATCCATTAAGTGAGCTGATGTATATAAAATATTTAGTGTCATGACTGTTTTAAGTGCTCAATAAATTTTAAGTGCTCAATAAATGGTGGTAGTGGAGTTAACAGTCACCTTTATTTTTTTTTTTAATTTCGTTGTCTTTAATTTTTTTTATAAATATATATGCATATATGTGTATTTTCTTACATAAATGTTATTTTTTATATATATATATTTTAAAGGTGCTTAAATTACCTAATTATTACTCAGAAATTACAAGGATTCCCATGTTCCCCACCTCCCACACCTCCCACAACATCCCACACCAACATCCTTCATCAGTGTGGGACATCACCCACAATGGATATACACATCCTGGGGCTTTGCCACCAAGCATAGACCGCATTTCACATCATAGATCACCCT
>JAQZBX010093490.1:0-12145 GCA_029593785.1 Cabassous unicinctus | reverse complement strand
TTCTATGTTCCCTTGAAGGCAAAAGATTAGGTGAATCTCTATGGTTCAGTCCACACCATCGATCTGTCCAGATAGATGTCCCAAGCTTCTTACTCCACACACCCACAGCGCAGACACCCGTGCCGCACCCTGTCCACTCTCTGCCGTGATCTGGGAGCTGCTTGCAGTCGCCCTCCTAAGCCGACGCCATCTTTTTCTCAATGTAGGACTCTTTACATTGTAAATCTAGCAGGAAGATATAACATTTTCAAAATATCTATGAACACAATAACATAGCCTCCAGATATATAAAGCAAATATTGACAAAACCAAAAGGGGACTGACAGGATTTAACACATAATTCTTAATAGCTGATAGTATATGTGAACAAAACTAAGGATACTGAAATTAGCAAAATGGATCTCTCTTTCTCTATATGTATGTATTATATATATATATATGTATACATGTAACATTATATGAATAAATAAAAAATTCCTCCACAAAATGCTTACACACAATGCATATTTTATTTTCAAGGACACAAGCAATATTTACTAAAATTAACCATATGCTGAGTCATTAACCAAGAGTCAAAAATCTCAAAGAATTGATATAATTCCTACGACAAAAATATTAAGTTAAAAATCAATATTTGTTCTAAAAAGTAAGAAGCTCAAAGAAGAAATCCAAGGAAGGTGTAGTGACTGTAAGGTTCTTGTGCCTGATAAAAATCTGTTTGTGGTACTGTTCGTTATGTGTGTACGTATTTTCTTTTTATAATCCAGTGAGTTATACACTTATTCTGTATGCAGTTTTCTTAGAGAAAAACATGAAGAAGCAGAACCTAGCAGTTCCCAATCCAAAGCAAGAAGAGCTCTGAAATAGAAGAGGTTGAATTGCTGAAAGAGTACCATACAGTTTTCAGTGAGAGTTTTTGCCATGTGTATAATGAGTCTTTTGATCTCTTCAGAGTAATGTAATGGATAACAGTTAATATTCATTGACTTTGCCAGATGTTTTGTTGAGTGCTTTATGTATATTAGCTCATCAAATGATTACAACGTCATAAGGAAAATAATGCAGAGTAAATAAACTTCCTCAAGAACAGAGTTTACTCCCACAGCCAAAGGTTCTTTTCACTAAAACTACTCACTCTGCTGAGGTAAGGCACCAACACGATGAGAATGAAACAAGCATGATAATAGTCAGTCTATCCATGGTAATTCCTTATTGAGTAGTAAATTACTTTAGTCTGTACCCAAGTAAGTGGAGGAAACAAATTGTCTCAACATACATTCAATTAGCACTATATACTTAAGGTTAACATTTATTTTATTAAAATATTCCATTTGCAAGTTGAGCCATGACTGCTTGCCATGGGGATTGCATCTGCCTTGCAGGAAGCCAGTTTTCCAAGCTCCTGAGAGCCAGATAAGAGGGTGGACCTGCAACAAATTTACAGGCTTGTCTGCTACAAGGGTTACATTTAAATAATGTTTCTCATTTAAAAAAAATTACTTTCCATATGTTTTTAATAATTATACTTTATTTTTTAAATGAGGCAGTTGATGTTTAAATATCTAACATGCTTAATTTTCTCATGTTCTTCTAATGGAAAATTAAAAGTCAAGCATAAAAACCCAAAAATTCAATAAACAGTTATCTACTCATTTTATTAGAAAAAAAAACCATGAGATTTATTACTTATAATTTGTTAGACTATTATAAATATGAATCCACCAAATTGAAACTTACTGTTTGGGTGGACCCCCCAAATCCACATATGTGGAGAGTAATTTTTATTTTTCTTTTGTGGCTAAAGTTGCAAAGACAAATATTATACTTAAGAAAAAGGATTTCATTTACTGAGATCGATCAGAATTGTACTTTTGTTCTGACATACCAGCACACTTTATAAGCACAAAATCTAGTCATGTTATCTGTGCAATGGCATTGATGAAGTAATTTACCAAATGACAAAATTATTACTAAATATGTCCTAGAAGTATGGAAAGAAATAATTAAGTTTGTATATTTAGTATTGTGCCTGCCATTTTAAAGTAATAACTACATGTTCCTTATTAGTCTTTTTTCTATTAACAAATGTGAGATTTGTTAATAAATAATGTGAGATTTTACATTATTGCAATTTTTTTCTTGGAGGAGGGTAATCTATTTTTATCCTCCAACAGACAGAAAGCATCAGTGAGTAAAACTACAGGGTTTCTCTGTAGATCATACCTTCACAAGCCATGCTTAGCTTGACGGTGAGAAAGTTTCTGGTGTGTTCACTAGAACAATATCTACCTCAACATGTAAACAGGAAATATTATTAAATTCACTTATAATTCAGAAAGAAAGCCCAACCTGGCAAAAAAAAATTTTTTATTATAATAAAATAGTCAGATGCTACATCTAAAAGACAAACTTTTAGTAACAGTCTTGATTTATATTTCAATTTGCAGGCCTTCCATGCAGAGGGCAATATTTCTCTGCCCCAGAAGTTAGGGTATTTCTTTCTCCCTCCTCATTTAACCATCAGAGCAATGCCATTTGCTTAATATTATTACATATACAAAGGGTATTTTTTTAAATCACAAAAACACCTTCAATGTCCAGCTTCTCATATCAGTACATCAACTCTTAGGTTTAAGACAGAATCTAGAAAAAATTCCATCTCATAGGAAAATAGAAGTTATGGCTACAGAAATTAAAAATAAATGAAGTAGCTAAATTACAGCTTTGATACCCAAGTGTTGCCTGTTCCAACTTCATAAACTTCATGCAATACTCAGGAAAAATCTTCATAATTACTTTGTGTTAGTCACCAAGGAAATTTTTAAATACTAGTATGTGAACCTGTAACAAGAAACACACCCTTCCATGAGAGTTTATTCTCAAGAACGAAAGCTCAGTTCTTGAACAGACTACGCACCGATGAACAAAATTAAGTCATTTAAGATCCCCTACTCACCTGCCTTCCTTCTCCCTTCTGGTGTCCATGAAGACGAAGGCATCAGGAAGCCTGGGAGGACATTGGCACTCTTGGGGCTCCAACTGAACTGTATTTAAATAAGCAGCAACACACATTGATTCCCTAAGGACTAAAACAAGTCCAGTTGAGGACATTCTACTTATTTATGGTTCTAAGTTGAAAGAATTTTGTAATTTTACAACCTTACTTTAAAAGAGCAGTACATTCAGAAAAGAAAAATAAACAGATATGAGGTTGGGTTCTGTGACAGTTTGAAGTTATTTTATGAATCCCAAAAAGAAAAATATTATGTTCATAACCTAATCTATTCCTCTGGGTGTGGTACTCTGCATTACATTTATTTGAGTGGCCTTTGATTAGCTTAATTGATAAGATCACTTTAGGGCTATTGATTGGACTACAACAGTGAGGCATGACTCAGGTTGAATCTCTGCCCCCTTGCTGGATCTGATATACACAGAGACACACAGAAGAAAAGGAAGCCTCCATGTTTGATTCTGCAATGTGAGAGAAAGGACAACTGAGCTGCAAGGAATGAGAAGCTCCTGAGAGACTCAAAAACCTGAGGCCCAGGAAGAGATGAGCTACATGCCTGGTACCTTGCAGCTGAACTCGGAAAGAAAGCAGAATAGCTGAGACTGATAGAGGAAACTTGGAAAGAGACAAGCCCTATGCCTGGTTGCCAGCTGAGTTCTGGAAGATGGTAGATTCTGGAGGGGAAGGCAGAGACCTTGACAGTGAACAGGTGCCATCTTGCTTTGCCATGCAGCCGCAAACCAGGATCAACAATAGATGAATGTGAGCTTATTTATGAATCCCCCAAAAAAGAGATTATGTTTGTAAACTGGTATGTTCCTCTGGGTGTGATCTCCTTTGATTGTATTAGATTCACCTGATATGTCTTTGATTAAATTAACTGTTAAAATTAGGGTCTTGATTTGACCACGTCAGTAGGGCATGACTCAGGGTTGAGACCCGCCCTCTTTGTGGGCTGATATAAATGGACACTCACTCAAGAAGACACAGGAAGAGCGAGAGCTCCATACACACTGAAGAGGAGAGAACTTGATCATTTTGGTCCCACCATGTGACAGGAAGGAGAAGGCTCAAACAGCTAAAGCCCAGGGGAGAGAGGAGCCATTTGCCTGATAGTTTGCAGCTGAAAAGAACAGAGCAACTGAGCAGCAGAGAAAGACTGGAAAGAAATGAGCCCTATGCCAGATTGATATAGGAAGCCCTGAGAGATGAGACCTATGCCAGCCTACAGCTGAGATCAGAAGAAACTGGGCCCACAAAGCCTTAAAAGGAAGAAGAAAGAGAAACCAGGCAGAGATCAACTGCCATCTTGCTTTATCACATGGTGACTCACTTTGATGAGAAAGCAGCCTTGAATTGGACCTTTAGGGCCTTGTAACTAAGCTTTTCCCCCAAATACACTTTATAAAAGCCAACAGATTTCTGGGACTTTACATCAGCACCCCTTTGGCTGACTAATACAATGACTTTGGTGAGAAAGTACCCCTGATGGTACCTTGATTTGGATATTTCATGGCCTTGGAATTGTAAGCTTTAAAACCAAGTAAATCCACTTTATAAAAGTCAACCCGTTTCTGGTACTTTGCATTAGCAGCCCTTTGGCAAACTAAAACAGGGGCATACAAAGCAGGTCCCTAAATAGACAACAGACCTTGTCCATTCACATGCATAAACAGTTACCATGTTAAGGATACAGTACCCCACCCCACTCTGTTAGGTTAACTAATTGTCTATTCCACTGCTGGTTCACTAAATTTCATTTTTCACCTTGAAAGAGGTAAGAGTCTTTGGAAATAGTTAATCTAGATTGTACAAAGTTTCTACGTACCATTTGTGCCACATAACAAAGCTACTTTGCACGACTTGCTTCTTTTCAAAATGGGGTTGGGGGGGGGTTGGGAACTAGATGTCGCTGCCTCCCTGAATCACTGACATCAGATCTTCAGGACCAGGTCATCAATGAGGCTGGTGGTGTACAGGCTCCACACCACAGGGTCCGTGTTTGCCAAAGCACGAGGGTGTCCTTAGGAAACATTTCGGAGATCCTCTTTCTGTCCATACCCAACAGAACCATGGTGTTCCTGATGGCCAGCATCCTGCCATGGCAAGCCAAGTTATTGTTCACCCTGTGTGTCACATAGTGGAACTTCAAGTTGTCTTTGGTGGTAAAAACTCACCTATGTATTTTTCATACAAAAGACTTCTCTCCAGTGTGAGTCCGCTCATGAATCTGCAGAGCATTGCAGATGAGTTTTTTCTGCAGGCATGCAGCCAAGTTGCTTGGTCTGCCGATGTAGCTGCGTGGCTAATAAAAGTGTCATACGTGGGGACAGGGTCCAACAAATGCACCAAGAAATTCAACTTTGATATAGGTTGGCTGCACTTAGATAAATATTGGTGGGAGACTGCTCCAAACTTTCGTCTCAGGGCAGCTGTTCTTGTTGCTTTCTGCTTTGCCACCAGCATTAGGAAACTTGGACTTGATGCCTTCTGCTTTGCTATTGGCTGGAAAGAGTGCCTGAAAGGCCATGGTTTCCAGGGCTTCTGGACTTCTGCCATGATACTCCTGGTCTCCCTTCCCTGAGGACTAGTCATTGGTCAAGCCATCACTCTCTACTGAACCATTTGCCCAGGTGCTCTGCCATTGCAGGCCAAGAGGGGCATGCTTTGCTTTCCCAGGGGTCATCCAGGGACATCATCATGGCAAACCTCAGAAATAACGATGCTGAGTGGATGTTGGGAAGAGGTGTGGGGACCTTTGAAGAGTTGCTGGGGGCATCCTGGGAGCTTATTTCATGTACATCAATGCTTGCAATGATGTCATCATGGTAAATAGCACCTCCACTGCCATTCTCAGCAACCATACTTGACTTCATAACGGTAATGTCATTGGGACTCTCTGACAGAGGCGTGTTAGGAATCTGACCACCCATGTAAATTGAAATATATTGTTGCAACATGAGGGTGTTCTTTGGCAGATAGGTCATGAATGTTGCATCTTTATCGATGTGTTGGATTGGTGAACCATGAAGTACGTCTTCAGATTGCCTTTGGTGGAGAAAGCTTGGCCAAAGATCTCAAACTGGAAGAGTCTCTCCCTACTGGGTGCAGGAATGCATTTTTAGGGAGCTTTGGCAGCTTATGACACAGTGGAAGATGAGACATTGTTTGGGGTCCACTGTGGCTATGTCAATATTCTCCAACAGTGCTGCAATTTCAGAGTCTTTCCCCTTGGCTTCAGGGTCCTGCTCCCTTTGAAGCCACCAATCCTTGAAGAAGCTCCACCCACACTTTCTGGGGAAAGCCCATGTTTTAGATCATTGGGCAATGGGACATCTATGAGGTCTTTCAAGTAGCCCTAGAAGAGAGATTTTGAGGTAGCCCTACAGAAGGAGTCCCTATTACCTAGCCAGGTTGCTATCTAAGGAGAGGTGTGATTCAACTAAGGTACAGGTAGAGAGAGTGCAAAGGGGATGCCGTTGCCTGCTGCCATTTTATCCTGGATCTCAGCAAACTGCCGGGGATTTGCCTTCACCAGGGGTTGCCCATGAAAGTGGACCTTGTGGTTGTCCTTGGTGGTGAAACAGTGGCCACAGACAAAGCACAAGAAAGGTCTCTCTCCACTGTGGGAGCAAAGATGGATCTTCAAGGAGCTATAAGTCGTACTAACTTTGCTACAGCACACTTGTGTTTGTACGAAATGGCCTCCTCTTTGGGTTTGACATCCACTGTGGCGATGTTCTAGGGCCATCCCTTCACTTTCTTGGATGGCTCTAATGCAGTGGAGAAGAAAGGGCTCTGTAAGAGAACAGAACCTGGAACCTGAGGTAGCAAATCCCCCGAGAGTCATGACTTGACATTTGGGAGCACCTTGTACTATCTGGCTTCAGGGAGAAGGGCACCAGCCCCGGGGATGCAGAGCTGGTGGTGGAAAGGTTGTTTGTGTGAGGTAACTTGTCTTGTTTCAAAGAGTCCAAAGACAGACCCTGACTTCCGGTTTTCTGGCTGAGCAAAGCCATGGCAGCAAACACCTCCTGGGCCATGTGATTGTGTAATGTCTTCAGGGTGTCATCAGGGCATGGGAGGCCCCCATGTTCACCTGCAAGTGGATCTGTTCCATGAGCTGGATCTGCTGTAGCTGCTGCTGCTGCAGACACAGGATTTGCTCAAGAACTCACTGCAGGCTGCTGGTACTGGGCAAGGGTGCTGACAGTACATCCGTACTCCATTGATTCACCGCCACCTTGGTGCCCCGTAGTGCTTGTAAAGTCACATTAGTGTTGGCAACTTTGTCTTTGGGTACATAGCATATGTCCTGGTGTGTGCAGCAGGGTGGTCTCTGTCTTTAGGAACACTACAGAGTCAGTGCCAGACTTCTCTTTCATGTCCCTTGAGCTGCCCCCATTCTCCATGTTATTGGCCTTACTGTTAGGAATATGTGGCCAATTGCTCAGCCCCGCTCCAGAGAAATCTTTTGAAGGCACTGGCCCCTCACTGTCATTCATGATGAGGACAGATGGGTTTTTATGGCAATTTTTCTCATATTCTCAGAAAATGTTGTCATGAACTCAGAGACGTTAAAGAACTCCACACAGCATTTCTCAAAGACATGGGTCTCCTCCCTTAAGAAACCTCTTGGCAGTCTCTTTGTCCACCATCCCCTTTGTCGTCACTCCCCTGGTGGTTCATTGGAGCAAAAGGCTTCCCCACCACTGGGGCTGCATCTGCAAACTGTGAGGTCAGTTACTGCTGCTGCAGCTGCTTGACTTGGTTCTCCTTGAAGTTGATGTGCCCCAGTTTCACCTGCTTTTGCCTGGACATGGTGTGTGTATCCGGAGCAGGAAGAACTGCATTTTTCCCTTTCCACCAGAAATCCCTGGAGTTGTGAAGTGTACCCATGTTGGACCAGAATGCCCGTGTCCGAGTAATTACTATTATCAATAATGCATTGCAATTTATCATGAGACCTGACAGATGAATCTGCAATTTTTTTCTTTATGAATTTCTATCATGCCTATAATACTGGTACAAGAAATAGCAAATAGCAATTACTCTTATCTTCCTTATTGGTATTACTGGTTGTTAATAATTAATGATGTAGGCAAGCCTATTATTGTTTAGAATCTGAATATATACAGTCCGTGCAATGTATTCTTCATCAAGATAATCTAGAACTTGTAAAACTTCATTGTGGTCATATTTTTCTCTCGCTAGATATGCATGAGGGCAAGAACCATTCTTTGGCATCTCTGAATCATCTCCTTAGTACACACTCAAATTTATGAAAAAAAAAAGACAACACATACACAACTTGAAAGGCATATGTGCAATGTCTTTGAAACTATTTAAGGCTTTAAGGCATCTTGAAGATCCCTACAGATTTTAAGTTCCACAGAGATATGTCGCCATGTTATTTTTTTCATTGGAATGTATTGGTTTCCAGATCTTAGCAGTAGAGAGATAAATATATAAAGACTAAATATTCTTTGAAATATACTAAAAATCTATGTTAGAGAGCTTTCATTATTTTACGTATATTCAAACAATTTTTTTAAATTTCAATTTGTAAGTTAAAGCAGTAGTCTCTGAATTTAACAATGAAGTGTGTTATAGTTTTTAAATAAAAATAATTTGTTAGAACAAGAAAAAAATAAGAACTCAACGTTGAAAAATTTCCTCAGTTTAGCCATTAATCAATCATATATCACAAGTCAGAAGATTCATTTTCACATCTGTATTCCTATAATTAAAATAATCATAGCACATTCCAAATTGCTTTTGTATTTTGCAATGATGAGCTTCCTTAATTTATAGAAAAAATTAAAGTGGCATGAGTTTTAGTTCGAGTACATTTATTTTCAATGTAGAAAATATATAAACATTTTCTAAAAAGTAACACAGAATGTGGAAAACTAAAAGTTACTTAAAATCATGATAAACATTTACCATGAACATATATACTAAATAACACACAGTATAAAGATCTACATTTAAGGCACAATGTCATAGTATGTATTACTACTAGGAACCGATTTTAATGAATAACGGCACAAATCATAAAAATTCTATAGTGTTATTTAAAATAATATCAATGTTTATTTAGAAAATACACAACAAATTACACAAAGCTTAAAACACGAAGTACAAAGCAATAAAAGATATCTCTTTTATAGAGTGAAATAATAAACAGAATCAAAATCATTTTGTTCCATTTTAACATTGAGTATATGTCTGAAAGAAATACATATAATTTTCATACAATTCTGTAGGAGAAATAAACTTTACTAAACTTTTAAATAAGTCAATAACCAGAGGATTAGTAATGTGGGTGTGGAAGTAGAAGAAAGGGATTGGGAAAATATCAATTTGACTGTAATGTGGCAAAGAGTAAATATACAAGAACAAGTATACAAGTACATATATTTGGGAATTTCAAGTTTTAGTTCATTGTTCTTTAAAGTATCCTTTATTTTTCCCCCAAAAGACATGTCATTTACTTGCAGAAAATACAGCTTTATGGACCATGTCCTTGAAGGCTTGTTTTACTTGCTGGTTCCTGACTGTGTAAATGAAAGGGTTGAGCATGGGAGCAACAGAAGTGTTGAGAATAGCTACTCCTTTTGTCAGCAATGCCTTTTCTTTAGCAGAGGGATTAGCATACACGAATATACAGCTTCTATAAGAGATGGAGGTGACAATCATGTGAGAGGAACAAGTGGAGAAAGCCTTTTATCTCTGACTAGCAGTTGGGATTCTCAAAATGGTCCTGATAATGTACATAAAGGACAATATCATCAAGGCCAAAGTAAACAGCAAAGCAATCAAAGCAAAATAAAAACCAATTACTTCTAGGAACCAGGTGTCAGAGCATGCTAGTTGTAAGATGGGAAAAAAGTCACATGCAAAGTGATCAATTACATTGGAAGCACAGTAATCCAGCTGGAGGAGAAGGATGAGGGGAGGGAAAATGGTCAGAAACCCTCCCAGCCATGCACATAGCCAAGCAGGATGTGAAGGGGCTTGCATATGGCAACATAGCGGTAGTAAGACATGGCTGTTAGAATGTAAAATTCAGTAACTCCGATGAAGATAAAGAAAAAGAGTTCAGCTGCACAGTTGTTATAGGAGATGGTCTTATCTCTGGTGATAATTGTCCCCAGAAATCTAGGAATACACACAGTTATAAATGAGATTTCTAAGAAAGAGAAGTTCTGGGAGAAGAAATACATTGGTGACCATAGGTGGGAGTCCACCAAGGTTAGGATGATGATAGTCAAGTTCCCCATGATGCTTAATACATAAGTGATAAATAAAAAGAGGAAAATCACAATCTGAAGGTCAGGATCATCAGAAAGGCCTAAGGGGACAAACTCTGTGATCACTGTGTGGTTGTTCATGTCACTCTCTCTCTCTCTTTTTTTCTTCTTTAAAGATATTTAGGTGAAATAAAAAATAAAGGAAAGAGATGAAAGGTATAATTTGTCAAGATAGACATCATCATCAATACAGTTCTGAAACATGTATATCATCCATGCCAATTTTATTTTATTTTGAATGTCTTGCTGGCATTATGTTTTAGTATATTTTGGTAAGTTCTTATTTTTTTGTTCTTTTCATTTAAATGTAGCAGGAGAAGTTAGGAAATCTTCACCCAATAAACCATATCATCGTAAATAAAGTCAATAATACTCTGTCCAATTTATGCAAAATATCATTACATCTTTTGAAAGTCAAAGGAAATGCATATTTCTTTCTTTTCAGTCATGTATTTATTAGGTCATACTACATCTTCCAAACACAAATGGATGATCTTAATTCCATTTAAAAATAGTGAAACTTAAGAGATTGAAAAAAACTCTCACTATCATTTTCATGGTATAAGAACTCAAGTAATGACTTTCTAATAAATAATATGCCTTATATTTTTAGTACTAAGATTCATGATTTAATTGCCAAGAAATATGCAAACATTATATTTAATATACAATTACTATAAAATAGTATAAGTAACTAAATACTTAACAACTAGGGAACATATTCACTTACTTACTGCTTTGTCTTATTCCATTGAAAGCTTTATATTCCATGTTTACTACCGATTTCTAGAAATGCATATATATATGTTTTTACTTTAGAGCTGAGAGACACAAGAGACATGAGGTATCATCTATTTTCCATTTTGCACTGAAGCACAAATTGGAAATATGACTACTTGCCTGAGTTCTTAGCAACTCTCTGTCACCCAAATTGTAGCCCAGTGCATTCTCCATGTGAATATCCACCTTTCTCCACTATTAAACTTTTGGAAAAAATGGTTTATTCCTTTGTAATTCTGTCCCAAATTTATCTTTAACATGAGGCCATACATCCATAACTATATTCCAGAAATGTATAAAAATAACTTCTCCCATTTATCCTAGCCTAATCAATGAGTTCCCATCTATTCAAACACTGTTTTGGATTATTGTTCTCTAGATTCTGTTTACTACAGTCCTGATATCTAGCTCCAGATTTTAGATAGTTAAAATCTAAATTATAATGTAAAATCATCGTGTCTCTGCCAAAGGTAGCAAAATTCACACTAATCAAATTTGATTTAAAATTTTTCTCTAGTTTATGATAGCTCAAGAGAAAATTTCAAAAAATAAAAATGAAATAGAAACATTCAGAAGATGTGGAAATATATGTCACTTCTATTCAGTAATGTAGATCTAGAAGTTCAAGAACTAAAGAACTAAAATTTGAATGAAAAACTAAGAGATATAAGACAATATCAGATTTTACAAGTATGGATTTTTAAGCTAGGATATGTTTTCCCTCTGGTTTTATCTATATTTCAAATTTTTCAAGCCATGCTTGTATTAACCTTGGCAGAGACTGTGCACTGAACTCCTGGCAACAAGACAAAGCCCAGGCCACACCTCTGCTATATTCAGACCATGAGGGATTTCTGGAAGCCATCCTTTAGTTTCTCAGTAGCCTGCTAACTCCTCTCTACAGTGGACATCCCTTGAGAAGAGTTATGTTCATCTTTGTATCCCACAGAGAACCTAAAATGATGACTCCCACATAATATGTGCTTCTATTCATTATAATCACTTAATATTTCATTAATAATAAAAATTATGAAAT
>JAQZBX010093489.1:0-12155 GCA_029593785.1 Cabassous unicinctus | reverse complement strand
TCCTCCTGCTCTACAGTTCACTGTAGCAAACCAGTGTGTCCACGGGAAGATGGCTCATTAAAAAGCTGAGCAGGTTGAGTTAGTGTGCTTTGTATGCCTGGGTTCCAGTCCCCTTGTCTCCATTCCCCTACATCCTCTTCCCACTGCTATGTGGGCAGGCCGCTGCATGTGCTTGCCTCTCACATCATGATTCTAGAAAGTTCTCCACTGCCACTTGACCCTTGGCTGTGAAAGTCCGTTAATGAGACCCTTGCCAGGGCCTGCTGTGTTTCCTGAACAATATTCTGTGCATGAGTCTCAGTCCCAAGAGAATCAACAGAGAACACCGTGGTTTTCCCTGATAGACTCCGGTATTAGTGCCCAAAGCACTCTCACCGCTTGGAGGTTAAACCCAGTGGCCCTGCGTTTTTGAAAACGTGCAGTGATCATTGAGAAAAGGAAGTCAGTTGAGTTAGGCAAGTCCCCAGGGTCTGGGTGCCACGCACTCAACAGTGAAAGGAAGAATGCTGGCCTTTGAGCTTACAAAGCTGTCTAACAGGGTTGGAATGAAGTAGCCTTTCCCCACTTCAGGAGGAGGAATTGAACCTAAGGGAGGCCTCCACTTCAGGAAGCCTGGTCTGCACGGTGGCTATTTCTGGGTGATGGACAAAGGTGGTTGTGGACATCTTCCATGTTGGCTCCCCTTGACCTTCAAGTGCACAGAAACCACGACAGACCTGCCCTTCTCCCAGGCCTCGCACCCCGCACCCCCGGAGGGACTTGTAGACTTCATTTCACGGCGGCCTGGGGACCTTTGGCTCTGCCCAGAGCAGAGCGCACAGCCGGGCGAAGGCCTCATTTAGACGTGGCTTTCCTGAGGCCAAGTGACCTCCCTGGAAATGTGGTGTAGCACCTCCCAAGTTTGCTTGGACCGCCATCCAGCCGTTCACTTTCAGCGGCTATACGTGTCGGCACCACAGTGTCCCTGCGTCACCCGCAGGCCTGATGCCACTTAGCCCATGGTGGCTAAGTCCCACACGGAGGAGGACGGCCACCCTGAGTGAGAATCGAGCCTCGCTCATCAGAGCCAGTAGTGTCTCAAGGCCTTGTAGGAGCGTGGTACTGAATTTTTGTCTCCATATTTTTGCTTGGTTTTATTTAAACATGTGCAAAATCATGTATGGGGACTGGAACCTGGTCCCCCAGACAGGCGGATTTTGCCAGATTCCTCTAGCTCAGAGATGAATTTATGAATAGCTTTTATCTTATATAATTCTGTGCAGATTTTGCCAGCACCTGCAAAATAGTTATTAGTAATAGCCTGAATTCCTCCCAAATAATCTTTCCAAGGACTCAGATCTCTTGCATTCTTCTTTTGCATTTATCCATAAATCATGTCTACATAAATTCTGCACAACTGGTGCATTTGGTGTGTGTTTTGGGCAAGTTCAGAGGTCGCCACCCTGGTCTGAGTGTTTGACTTGGCAAGGGCGCAGTTTCTCCATAGGGACACGGCCAAGTCCTGTGGGAGACCAGAAGGGAAAGAAGGGCGAGAGAGGTTTGATTCAGCTGTGGACCCAGGAGCATCACTGGTTTTGCATTTAGCCAGCTATGAGTGGGTGAGGATGTTAGTGGTGGGGTTTCTGATTTGATGTAGGAGTTTTACTCCACAGAAGGACAAGTACATATTCCTATGGATGCATTGTATTTCACTCTTTCAAATATGGAGAAAAGAATCACACCGAACCTTGATAATTTGTCTTTGCTGAAATATAGGGATCACAGGAAACATGGGCATTGAAAACCAACAGCACGCTAGAATCCACATTTTCTTCCTAGCTGGGTAAAGTTCTGCTTGCATCTAACTTCCTGCAAAAAGTAAATTTAATACCAAAATCACCACCCATAGTTTACTTTTTTTTTTATTTTTAAAATTTGTTTTTTATTGGAGAAGTTGTACGCTTGCAGAAAAATCAGACAGGAAATACAGAGTTCCCATATCCCCTCCCCACCACACATCCAGTTTTTACTATTCTTACTACTTTGCATTAGTGTGGTATTGTGTTAAAATTGATGAGACACTATATTGTAATTGTTCTCTTAACTATAGTCCATAGTTTACATTAGGGTTCACTGTAAGTGTTGTACAGCCCCCAGGGTGTTTCCATAGTTGACTTTGATCCTACTGGTACCATCTGACCATCCATCCATTCATCCATCCATCCATCCATCCATCCATCCATCCATCCATCCATCCATCCAACCATCCTGTCTGCTGAACTCCTGGCCTTCAAGTTAGGTGCTATGAGGACTTCAGATATGTACACTCGTGGACCTGATCTAGGAGGTTGCTGGTAAGTGGTGGGGATAAGTGTCCCAACAGCTGCTACGTGTCCGACTGTGGTGACGGCCTTCAAAGTCGTATGCCTTAGAGAATTCTAACCGAGCCTGTGGTGTTTCCTGCTGGAGGCAGAGTGCCTTCTCCACCACTGACTTGCTCCTGAAGCATGAAGTAAGAGAGAGGTGGGAGCCTGCATTCCCTTTACCAGACTGGGCTAATGAGAAGAGATGTATTTACTTGGAAAAATCCGGAAATAGTTGCTGGAGGAGAGGCCTAGCTGAGTTACTCTTTAAGGCAGGGCTGCTTAAGCTTTTTTGTTCCATGGACCCCTTTGCCAGTCAGGTGAAAACCATGGACCTGCTACTAAGTCCACACTATACTGTGTATTATTTAATAAATATATCACACCTGCACCAACATATCCCTGCAAGAATAATGTTTCTCTGAATTTCAATTCAAGATCATGGACCCCTGGTTAAGAGGCCATGCTATAAGGAATGAATAGAATTTCAATAATCAGAAATAAGATAAATCCAGATTCAAGGAACAGCGATAGGAGAGGCAGAAGGAGGAAAAGGGATAAGTGCTTATACATATGCTTATATATTATATATGTTATATGCATTATATATTATATTAATTATAATCCTTATTTTGAGACATTTTTAAACTATAGAATGGTACAGAGAGTAATATACTCTGTCTAACCACCAATCAGAATTGACCTTGTCAATGACCTTACATTATATTTGCTTTGTCTCTTTTTAATAACAGTCCCTGTTGTGTGACCATGCTCCTCTCCCCATCACTGTCCTAATCAGCCACCCACTCCATCCCCAGAAACAGCCGCTGTCACAAAGGTGGAGTGTCCTTTCCAACCCATTCCTTCTCCTGACTTAGGTAACAACTTTGCCCCTTCGGCAACGTGAAGCTGGAAAGGAGAGCAGGGAATACAATGGCAGGTGGCAGGAACAGAATCCATAGCTGTCCAGCCCAGAATGCACAGGCGTGTTCAGGAACACTGCATCTGTCTTAGTGTGGAAGCTCCAAGAAGCAGAGCCAGGGTCAAGGGCTCAAGGGCCAGGCGTTTATTTCAGGGGTTGAGGTCAGGGAGTGGGAAAAGGAGACAAGGAAGGGAAGAGAGCGGAGAAAGGGCGCACACTCAAGGGACTGGTCACTGTGGGCCACTGGAGCTTAATCCCTCTGGGGAATGCTGGGCGATAGGGTAGAGCTCACACAGGAATGAGGACGCTGCGTGCTTAGCCAGCTCCCATCAGCCTTTGGGCGAGAGCTGCTCCCGGGCGTGCGAAGCCCCTGGTGTTTCTAGACTCAGACAGAGTTTGGCTCTGAGAGCCAAGAAAGAGCCCTCGGGCAGAGAGTGTGGGTGCTGGCAGGCAGAAGTCAGGCTGCTGTGCACTGAAGGGTCAAAGCTTGGGGGTGTGGCCCGGCCACCCAGAGCATCTGCCAAAACCCCTTAGAAAAAAAAAAACTCCCTTCCTAAGGCCTGACATTTAGTAGGTGTGTAAAAAAAGGTAAGAGCACCTTCCTTATTACTTACTAGGGTCTCAGTCCATCCTTGCAAGCACTCTATGGCAAAGATCTTGTTACCTGTATCATCCCCATTGCCCACCTGCGGGAAACGAGACTCACAGGAGCTCCATACTCTGAGTCACCTGCCCAGGACCCCGAGCTGCCTGTCAGAAAGTGTGGCTTCAGAAACCCTTAAAAACATTCGGGAAAGAAAGCTTATTTCAAGCCAACTTGTAGAGGGCCGTGTATAATGAGCACTGGCAGCCTTTTAATTAAACATTGAAAAGCGTGAGATTGAAAGCAAACTGCTTCAATGGGAAAGCTAATATTTACAGAAAAAAAAATTCATGTAAAAGCCTGGAAATCCAGGTCTCTCGTTAGGTGTAATATAATTGCCGAGTTTCTGTTTCCTAGCAATAAGGGAGAAAGATGTTAATTCTCAGCCCAGGGTTTGCATTTAGGCAGGGCTGGGATTTGGTCGCTGGCTGAGGCCTGTTGCCAAGGGGCATGTCTCCGGGTTTTTACTGGAGGTAGGTGCTCTGGGGAATTGCTCTGGAAGGGAAGGAGTTATTCTTATTCTCTGGATTCAGGTGACTGGGATAAGCCTTCTTGCAGTAAATGCCAGAGAAGGAAAGTTCTTGCTCGTCAGGGTGAGTTTGACTCATTCTACCAGAATGTCTGCCTGGGGGGAATCTCCTCTTGGGCTAATAACAAAGTGTTAAGATGGGCAATTTTAGGTTGTATATATGCTACCAGAATGAAAATGAGAAATAAGTGATTAAGACTGTACAATAAGGTAAAGTATGGACGATAGTTAATGGTATAATTATAACGCTATTTCATCAATGGTAACAAAGATACCACACCGATGCAAAATGTTGCTAAAATGGAAAACTGTGGTGGGGAGAGGAAGACGGGTATAAGAGAACTCTATACTTTCTTTTTTTGGTTCTGTTTTGTTTGTTTTTTTAGCTTTTAGAAAGACCTTTACTGAAAAATTATAAAATAAAATAGAAAATAGATCAAAAGAAATTGTAAGTTTTAAAAGAGAGCCGTAAGGTCAGGTTCGATTTAACATAATTAGGAGACTGGTTTAAAGAGAGAGAGCGAGAGAGAGCGAGAGAGAATGCCAAATAGCGGCACGAGTGGAGAACACTGCTCACGGGAATGCAAAACAAAACAGCACAGCCACTTTGGAAGGCAGTGTCCATCTCTTATACACTTACCAAATGACCCTGTAAACACGCTTCTACCTATTTACTCAAGCGAATTGTAATTATTATTATTATTTTTTTTTTTAAGATTTTTTATTTTTATTTATTTATTTATCCCCCCCTTGCTGCTTGTGCTCACTGTGTCTATTTGCTGTGCGTTTTTATGTGTCTGCTTGTCTCCCTTTGTTGGGTCGTCTTGCTACGTCAGCTCACTGCGCCGCGTGGGCTGGCTTGCCTTCACCAGGAGGCCCCGGGAAACGAACCCGGGGCCTCCCATATGGTAAACGGGAGCCCTATCGATTGAGCCACATCCGCTTCCCGAATTGTAATTATTTTCACACAATATCCTGTACACAATTATTGAAGCAGGTTTGTTCTGGGTCACTAAAAACTGGAAAAAATTAAAATGTTCATCAACAGGTGGGGGAAAAAAAGACAAGGAGAAAGGATTGCTGAGTAACCTGAGGGCCTGAGCTGCCCCTCTCAACCCAGGGCGGGGGAAAAGGCGAGAACCCTATATTTGCTGCATGATTTTTTCTTAAAACATACAACAGCTCTAACAACAACAGCAAAAATAAACTCAGGAAAACACAACAACAACAACGAAAAAACCCACACACAATAAAACAAAAACAAAGAGACATGGGGTAGCCTCAGCTTTGCCACTAAACAGCTGTGGGACTTTCGAGAAGTCCATGGAACTCTCTGGATGTAGAGCCATGGTCGATGAGGTCCTGTTCAGCTCGCAGGTGAATGAATGCAGTGGAAACTTTGCTAGAAGCCCTGCTCAAGTGCCTGCAGGGCTCTGTCTGCCACGAGCTCGTGCCACTTTGTATCATGAGGTGGGTGTCCCCTTGGCCATGCCTGCAGGGCTCCGTTGTTCGCCACCTCCCATCTGACTTGGATGAGGATGCTGACAGCATGCACACCCACCTTATGGATCCCCTAAAACTGCAAGGAACAGCAGGAAGCCCCTTGTTGAATTATTTAAGGTAGCCCCAGCTGCTGTAAGAGATAGGACCCCACATTTCAATGGCGTCACACCATCAGTGTTTATTTCTCACTTCTGCAAAGTCAGATGTGGTACTCGGCAGGCACCCTTCCGTGCGGTGACTCGGGGATCCAGGAGTCTTTGTCTTTAGGTCACCAACTGCTGGGACCCCCCTCTGGCCGATGGGGAAGGAGAAAGGGTGGAAGACTATGAGGGAGATTTGAAAGGGCTAGGCCGAAAAGTGGTGCACGTGACTTCTGCCCACGTTGGATTGGCCAGAACTCAGCCACTTGGCCACATTGCAAGTGAAGCGCATGCCCCAGAGGTAGAGGGCGTGGGTTTTGGTGGAACCATCGCAGACTCTGTTTTAATTGTTTAAGAGCAAAAGCAGGATTCACAGAGGTCTGACAGCCTGGAAGAAGGGGCAAATCTTAAAACATGAAATTTGGTGGAGATAGGTACAAATTCAGGCTCTTAGTTTGGCAAAAGTCTTCTTGCAGAAGCATGGAATGGAAAAGATGTGTCTTAGTTGGCCACAGGACTGCCAATGCAAGGTACCAAAAATGTATTGGCTTTTATAACGGGAAATTTATTAGGGTAAAAGCTTACAGTTCCGAGGCTGTGAAATGCCCAAATCAAGGCACCATCAGAGATGCTTTCTCACCAGAGTTGGCTACTGGTGATCCTGGTGTCCTTCCCTGTGGCAAAGCAAGATGGCGGCTGATCTCTGCTGAGGTCCCTGCCTTCCCCTCCCGGTTTACCGTCTCCCAGAGCCCGACTGTGGGAGATGAGACATATGGCAGGGCTCATCACCTCAGCTTGAGCTGTTTTGTGGGTCTTTGGGGGCCTCTTTTCATGCCTCTGTGATCTGCTGATTCCAGACTCCAGGACCTCTCTCAGCTTCTCGGGGCTTATCTGTTTTCCTGCAGTCCTCTCTCTCAAGTGGCAGAATCAATATGGCAGCTTCCTTTCTCTGTGTCTCTCTTGCTCTGCATCTCCATTTATATCAGACCCAGCAAGAGGGCAGAGACCCAATCTGGCTCACGCCTCACTGAGGTAGTGTAATCAAAAGCCCTAAAGCGATCTAATCAAGTAGCTCGTCAAAGGCCCCTTAACTGAATTCAGTGCACTCAGAGGGCCCCACACCCTCAGGAATGGAGTAGTTTAAGAACGTAATCTTTTTTGGGGGATTCACCAAATTCAAACTGTCACAACATGGCTTAAGACTGTCACACTTAAGTAGCTACAGGCCTCCTCTGAGTCTGCGTTTATTAGCCTGAGGGAGGAGCAGATGTTTGTCAAGTGCGTTCAGGGTGACAGGTACTGTGCTAAGCATTTGCACGCTTCCCCTCATTTAATGTTCACAACAACCTGCTGAGGTAAGCATTCCTGTCATCCACATTCGCAGCTGGAGAAACTGAGGCTCCGGGAGAGCAAATCATCTGCCCGAGGCCCCTCAGCATAGTCTCCCTCTGGTTGGACTCCCCAGCCCTGACAGTGAGACTTGATGTGAAGGTTACTGTGGGGAGAAGAAGGGGGCAAGGAGAGGGGAGAGGAGTGTCTCGGTGCAGCAACGTTGTCACATTCCGCATCGTGTGGTTATCACCTCTGAGCATGCCTCGTCCCCTTCGCCATCCGGGAGGCTCTTGGGGACAGCAGCCGTCTTTCTCTGGTCATCGCTAGCCCACAGAGCTCTTCTGTGTAGTCTTGATAAAGCCACTGCACCCCCAGCTGGTCACAGCCTCATAGACTCTGGCTTAGAGGGTGGACTGTACCATTTTCCAAATTTTCCAAAAGGGATCCGAGTGTGGCTCAAGCGATTGGGCTCTCGTCTACCCTATGGGAGGTTCAGGGTTCGATTCCTGGGGCCTCCTGGTGAAGGCAAGCTGGCCCATGTGGAGTGCTAGCCCATGCAGAGAGCTGGTTCAGCAAGATGACACAACAAAGAGACACAGAGGAGAGACAATAAGAGACGAGCAGACTAGGGAGCCAAGGTGCCGCAAGAGAATGAGCGCCTCTCTCCCACTCCGGAAGGTCCCAGGATTGGTTCCCGGTGCTGCCTAAAGAGAAGATGAGCAGACACAGAAGAACACACAGAGAGCAGAGAGCACAAAACAACAAGGGGTGGGGGGAGAAATAAACAAGTGAATAAATCTTAAAAAAAATTTTTTTTTCCAAACGGTACCCAGTGGAAGGAGTGATGACTTGATCATGTCCCCCACCAAGGCATGCTCAGGTCTTAACCCCCAGCCCTGCGGATGTGAACCCATTTGTAAGTAAGGTCTTTGAAGGTGTTATTAGGAAAGACAAGGCCACACTGAATCAGGCTGCGCCTTAGTCCCCTATGACAGGAGTCCTTAGAAGCAGACGGAATTTGGACACAGCCAGGAAGACATGGATGGGGAGTGCGGTGGCCATGTGACAGGCAGAGACTGAGTTACGGATGCAGGCAAGCCCCCACCAGGACGCTCAGACTTCAGAGAATGTACGATCCAGCCGACTCCCTGATGTCGGACTGCCAGCCTCCAAACCTGTGAGACAATGTATACCTGCCTATCGTTTAAGCCACCTGGTCTGTCGTACTTGGTTATAGCAGCCATGGCAGACTGAGACAGACAGAGGGGTACTTCGGGGGTCTTCTAGAGTTCTAGCTCTTGACCTGCATGCTGATTACATAGGTGTGTTCAGCTTGTGAAAATTGATCAAGCCTGGAATTTATGATTTATGTACTTGGTTTGTATATATGGAAAACTTCAATTACATTTACAAAAGATTAAAGAAATAATATCTATGTATCTATCTGATCGATCTATCTATCTATCTATCTATCTATCTATCTATCTATCTATCTATCTATCTATCTATCTATCTATCTATCTTTAAATGCCATCCTCCTGAAGGATGCAGCAAGAGGAGCTTGGTTTCAGCATCCAGCTGCCTCTCCAGCCGGGGGCTCTTGCACACTGCCCATCCCACACAGCTTTGGCTCCCTGACCTTACTCAATGTTTTATGTATCTTGGGCACTTCCTGTGACTGTGCCTGGCCCCTAGCAAGTTGTCTCATTATTGGTTGTCCAACTGGTCCATTCCTCAGTCAAGTGAGCCTTCATGGCCCTCTGAGCAGAGCCCTCTCTCTGCCTTCTTCAGTGCTGATGACAGCTGTGCAGTGGAGTGTAAAGGTCACTGGTGCAAACTCTATAGAGTTTTGTCACTTTTCCTAATCCCCTGCTTTTGCAAGAGCACATGAAAGGTTGGCCGGCAGCTCCCTGCCGTAGTGATGTTTTGAATGATGGCTGCAAATGGATGTAGGCCTGGGAGCTGCCCAAGGTCATTGGGGAGGTTACATTTTCAGCTGTTGATAAATAACTTTCAACTGGTTTCTTATGGACTCCATCCCTTTCTATTTCCCTCTCCACTGCACACCTGCCTCTTGTCATACAGCTGGCATCTTAGATTCCAGGATATCAAAAGGAAATCAAACTTCATCTCTCTGATTTTCCCCCTTAACGGTGCTAGATTGGGGGTTCAGTCCCCAAAAAAGTACAAAAAGGAAAGGTTGGCCAAAAGCACCCCTCGCCGGCCTTAGTTGCCTTTCCTGACATAGCTCAGTCTGCGCACATGTCGTGAGGCAGGATTTTCTGTGTGGCTATTTTCGGGAGCCAGACCACATCTTATTAGAGTGCAAGGACATGTGTCAGAAGCCCCGCTCCACTCCTGGGAAGCATTGCATGTGAGAGATAAGACGCTCAAGGCTTATCCCACAAGTACAGTTGTTCTGTTTCAGCCACACACCAATATTTGAGAAGCCAAGGGGGAAGAGAGGGTGTAATTTTTAAAGACCAGGGTTGGAATTTTCCAAAGGGAGTTAGCATTTATCGACGGTTCCCATCAAGGCGAGCTATCCAGCCATCGGGCTCCCAGCAGTTTTTCTGTCCCCGTCACATCTGCTGTTAGAACTCGTTAGTGGCAAAGTTAAAAAAATGGGTGGGGGGGGCGGAAGCAGGTGGTGAAGGTGAGGGTCTGAGTTGTATACGTGTGTGTGTGTGTGTGTGTGTGTGTGTGTGTGTGTGTTTGGGGTGTGAGGGGCTAGGGACAAGGGTTGTTAGAGGGGAAGGGAGAATGCTTGGGAACAATGAGTTCTCCGGGACAATTAACTGGGGAAAACTGAGATGCTCGGTGGGGTTGGGAAATAGCCAGAATAAAGCAGCTGATACTCATGTCATCCAGGGGTCTTGGGTAGATGTGCCTTAAAGCACACACCCCCTTGGAAAGGGGACTGAGTGGGTGGACCCTAGGGTCGTGATATTAAGCACATGGGTCCTTTGAGGCCTGATCAAGTTCTGGAGGTCCTTGGCTTCTTGTGTCAAACAAAAAGCTGTTGAGTATCCTGGGATACACCGGGGGGAGGGGTATGGGGGCGGGGGGAGAGGCAGGAGCCTGGGAGCAGAGGTGGAAGTATATTTGCAGGGTTTGCTTGTCAGCCCTTAGTCTGCCATTGCTGTTGCCATGCCTTCTGAGCCCGCTCCTGCCCCCAGCCCCACCCCTCACTTTTTTTCTCACTCCCGTCTGGACATGTGCCCTCGCTCAGGTCATTTGCAGGCCCTGCCTACAGATGGAAAAACAGAAGAATGGGGGCATCAAGACAGCGGCAGTGGGAGGGGTCTTTGGGGTTGCTAAGGGTGTTCCCGGGCTGCCTGTCTGCCTTACAAAGACTAAAAATATACCCAAAGTCTCCATTTACTGCCAAAGATTGACAATTCTGCTGACGGGGCCATTTTTCCAGTTTACAAGCCGCTGTCTCCAAGTTTTAATGAATTATTCCTTGCAGCAACCTGGCAAGCTTAGTGATATTACCATTCCATAGTTGAGGTGGCAGAGATGCTGGGGGTGAAGGAGAGTGCTCAAAGCCAGTGATCTAGTGGCAGAGCTGATGTAATTGAATATTTATGGGCCCGTGATGGGGAGAGGCTCTCTTCCCAACCATCTAAGAAGGCAGCTGTCATCAGACCAGTGAGGGGAAAACACACAAATGTTGTGTCAGCCCCATCCGTTGAACCTCTTGTCCACAACAGATTTAAAGTTTGCTGAGAGCATCTTGTGCACTGGTCCTTCATTTCCTGTTTTGCTATAGAGTATCCAGCTTGGTAAAGCAGGACAATAAGGTAGATAGGGTGGAACTTGATTGGCAGAATCCACTTTGATAGCATTGTAGGCCAGACAGATGGTGATAGGGCTGGTATTTGAGGAGCTGGTTGAAAACTGCTTTGAAGATGTGCTGATTGATGACCTGAGGGTTCTCTGTAATGACATGTTTGCACTTGACCCTGACAAGTTCAACATCTTTACGAATGTTAGTAGATTAGAAAAGTCCAGCCATCGGGGACTTCAGTGAAGACATAAATGATACAACGATCACATTTTTAAGAGGTCAGAGGGTTGTAGGAGTAGTACAAAATGTAATGAAGAATCCAGTTTCCAAGCTATTGGCACAGCCTGGAGATGAATGAGATGAAATTTAATTGGGTAAATGCAAAGTCCCCAAATGAACTACACAAGTGCTGGATGGGCGAACTCCGGCTTAACGGCAGTTTCTCTAGAATGTGCCAGAATCTTCTAGTGTTGTTAAATATTGTATGATCCAGTACAGCTGAGATGTGCATTAGCAGAAAGAGTGTAGATAGTAGGATCACTGTCCAGACTATCTTCCTCCTTCCCAACTTGTCTCTTGCTGTACGTGCCTTTTTATCAGCAAGGCAACCTTTTAATGCTCCCCACAAGGCTCCCTGCTATTATCTCATGCCCATTCCTAAGCCAAGCCTTTGCAAGTGGAATGGAACCACCAATTATTGGTTAATGGGCTCCATGTCTATGATGAGAATGGACCACCCAAGCAAAATCAGGACTGTTAGAAAGGAGGAAGGGGAGAGAAGGGTGTGGGGTAGGCAGCCCAGAATGCCAGCTATGAAGCTTAAAGGTAACTCTAAGATTCTCTACTTTTAACTTTTTCCCATAGAGCCTGGTATGGTACTGGGTTATTGGTTGATTGATTAGATTTTGTGACTCATTTCCCATCTTTTAGGTGAGATGTGAGACTATGGCA
>JAQZBX010093488.1:0-12150 GCA_029593785.1 Cabassous unicinctus | reverse complement strand
AAAGGTCTTGGAAACTATCCTTAGGTTGTTCTAATACAAAACACAATTACTGTTAACATAAAGTTTGTCAGAATAATGTTTCAACTGGCTCTATGAAGATTTGCATTTTGTTTCCATCATCTTAAACAAATGTTTGATCAGTAAACCTGTGTAAGTTTAGTTAGAACAAACCCAAGTTGAATAAAAAAGAGAGAGATTAAATTTAAATGATCCTTCCACATACTAAAAAGACAGAGAGCTCACCAAAAGAGCCAGGAAGAATCCCATTTAAAAGAAAGAGTCCAGAGCCAAAGACGACTGCTCTCCAAGAAGTTTCTTGCTCAAACCCAGAGTCAGAGTGTGAATGCTTACTCAGTGAAAACTCATTATACAAAAAAGTATTCTGAAAGAATCAAAGTCAAGTCCTTACTGTGCTTCAATGGACCTCCATCTGCAGCACTGGATCAGGAATCAGACTCACCATGGATACCAATTATTCAGGATTGAAAACAGAGGCTTCTTAGGTGTACTGGTGGGGTCCTGGGTGAAAGGTGCTGGGATCCAGTGATGAATCGGATCCCATCTGAGCTGTGGCACCAGTACCTGTCAAAGAAAAAAATGTACCAGACAATGTGAAATAGGCAAGGATGAATTTATTTATACCTACTGTTGTTACCGGATTTAATCTAGGTTCTTGACTTATGCTGCAGAAATGAATTTCAGAGCACATCAGGTTAGTTAGGCCAGTAATTTATTAAGGCAGGGAGGGAAGAGAAACTGGAGAAAATAACAGATCTCGGGTCCCCAGTAGAGGGTAAGGAGCTGAAGAATGATAAAGAAGGCTGATTTATGGAGTACAATTTCCCATAATAGATTATAAATGCCCAGGTTTTACAGCGTGTTGATCCGCGCAGGGGGAACACAGCGAGAGCAGGGCGCAGAAGTCAGGAGGGTGGGGAGCAGCAGTGTGGGAGCCGCCGGGGGCAGGAACAGGAGCAGGAGCAGGGGCAGGAGAGATTTGACCTTTGTGCCTGCTTTTAAACCATTAATTATTCCACCCCTTTGCTATTGGCATAGGAGGAGTCCCAGGTGTTTGCTCTTTTGATTGATTACCCCACCCATCAATCCCCTGGGTGGGGCCAATGATAATGTCCCTGGAGAATATCCTGAGCTTCTCCTGGGAATCTCTGGGAATCTCATTCTGTGTGGCGGAAATCTTGTGAAGCTCTTCCAGCAACCGTCTTGGGGTATTGATGTCCACAAGGACCTATTGCCAGGTTCCAGATCCATCTATTGATTCCCTATTTTACTAGCCTGCTTCACTGTAGCAGGGGAGGGAGAGTAGAACACAACTCCCAGGAAAGCAGGGATTGGTTGACTTTTATAGTTAGGACAAGGGTGGTGGGAAAGTCCCCGGAGGCAAAAAAAAGGGGAGGGGAGACTGGGGGCGAGGTTAATAACTTGGAATAGCTATTATCTAAAGTTTTCTTTTTTCCTTCCTTTTTTCCTGCATTCAGATTTGTTTTACTCTGCAGTCCCACAGCTGCAAGCTTAGTTTCAAGGTATCAGGGCCTGGGAGAGAGTGGGTAGGAACATGAAAAAAGAAAGCTGGCAGCTTGGTCAAGAGGAAAAAAAAAATTCTTGGCTACTTTCCAGTATTTTTTCCTCAGCATACTCTATATTGTTGAGATTATATTCTGTATACAATTTAAATTTTTTACTTTTTCATTTAATATAATTTATTAAAACTCTCAACCTCTAGGTAGATATATTTTGCAAGTATCATTTTTACTGTTTCAGAATATATTTCTACTTATATAATATATAATCCATTTGACCATTCCTCCAAAGTTGAGTTTTTATTGTTTCTAACTCTTTACAACATTTAAGTTAAATGTTTGAAAAACCTTGCATATAATTTTATTACAAATTATTTCAAGATAGAGCTTCAAGATGTAAAGTTGTTTAGTATACTCATTAAAGTTATTGTTTCATAACTATATTGCCAAACTGCTTTTCAAAATCATTGTACCAATATGTACACAGTTTTTTTTATAATAGTGTCTGCTTTGCCATATTTTAGAATCTATTTCTTTTTCATGTTTAAAAATGATAAAAGAAGAACTAAAACAGTTATTTTTGTTTTGACTTGTCAGGAGAGGGAACATTCACCAATAAAGAAATTCACTGAGCAATTTGCCAAAAGTAAAACTAAAGGTTTATGTATGACAAAAAAAAAGTGCATATGAATGGGGAGGGGGGAGGCTCATTGATTATAAAAACTTGTTTTGAAGAAATAAAATGGAGTTACTATGACTAAGAGATTTAAAATGGAGTCTGGAGGTCATTCTGGAAGTTACTTTTATGCAAATCTTAGACAGAACACATAAAATTCCAAAGTATGCAAAGCTTCAAGCAACTATGTTCCTCAAAACCCTAAGGACAGAGAGCAAGGTAATCAACAGGGAAACATAAGACATCCCCTGTAAATGTCTTCCCTCAGATTAATGAATAAAAGGACAAATCTCACTTGCTTAGAACTCTGGAGGGTGATAGAGACTGGAGGACTCCACAAATGTTTGCTCAAAGAAAGAGAGTACTAATCTCCAAGAGCATGTAGGAGACTTTCTTCCCAGAGCCACCAATCAGACCTCTCTCCCTCACTCAGTCTCACATCATGCAGAGGCAGCAAGGTCCAGGTCCCTACTGCCATTGATGCAGATGAAAGAACCACTCTTAGCAGCGACTTTGAACCCCACATATATGAAGGAACAGGGACCGAAGTTTGCAGAGGCCCAGGGCAGAGCACAAGTTGCTGAGGAGTACCACATACAAAAGGACCCCCAGGGGAGGTGGGGGGAGAGAGACTGTGGCAGAACTGTTGACAGAGGTGCACACACTCAATCCATTCATTGTTGGCTGAATGACCTAAATGCCAAATGGACCTTTCTGGATTGACCAACCTTTCTAGATTGACCCCATCTGGCTACCCAGGGTGAGATAACCTAATGGAAAAGAAACCAAAGGCAGAAAAGTCTCACAGGAATAAGAAAAAAGGGAGGGGACTGAGCTGTTATAAGACAGGATGGGTCCCAGAACTGAGAACTGTGAGAAAAAGGTGGCACAGAGTGAGGGAAAGAATTTAAACAAATCATGGGTGCTGGGGAGAAAATTCCACCCAAAAACAAATAGAACAAATCAAGCTTTCCAGAGAAAGAACAGAATAAAAGGTGCTTTCTCCTGGAGGTGAAACAATTGCACACACACACAAATGCAACCTTAAAAAATGTACTGCATAACCAGGGCAAGAAACATAAGAAGAAGAGCTG
Source organism: Cabassous unicinctus (assembly GCA_029593785.1). Classification (NCBI taxonomy): domain Eukaryota; kingdom Metazoa; phylum Chordata; class Mammalia; order Cingulata; family Chlamyphoridae; genus Cabassous; species Cabassous unicinctus. Next base: position 8,842 of record JAQZBX010093488.1, on the reverse strand, counting down.
AGAAAATGTGAACACTTAAACACAGGCTACTCTAAAGGTCCAGAATAAGCTGGGCTAGGCCTCAAAGAATAGCTTTAACACTAAGAAAACCCATAATAAAACCCTAGACAAGTGAGAGAAACTAACCTTCAGAGCTAACACATCAAAATAATCTGATGCTCAGACATAAGGAAATAATTATAAGCCATAATAAGAAACAGGACGATATGACTCAATCAAGGGAACAAATTAAAACTTCAGAGGAGACATAGAATTTGAAACAACTAATCAAAGAAATTCAAACAGACCTCCTCAGGAAAATATGGATATAGAGCTAAAGAATATCAAGAAGATAATGTATGAGCATAATGAAGAATTTGAAAGTATAAAAAGAAACATAATAATAATTATGTGGAGGAAAAGCATAATAATGTAGATTAAAAATACACTAGAGGTACACAACAGCAGATTTGAACAAGCAGAAGAAAGAATCAGCAAACTAGAAGATAGGACAATCAATTTCACATAATCAGAAGAACAGATAGAGAAAAGGAGAGTTAAAACTGAGCTGTTTCTCAGGGATTTGTGTGACAGCACGAAGCATACAAACATATGCATCATGGATATCCAAGAAGAAGAGAAAGGAAAATGGACAGAAAGAATATTTGAGAAAATAATGGGTCAAAAATTTCCTTTGTCTTATGAAAGACATAAATATGCTTGTCCGAGATGCACAACATACACCAAATAGAATAAACCCTAATAGACGCACTCAGAGACATATATTACTTGTAATGTCAAATGCCAAAGATAAAGAGAGAATTCTGAAAGTGACAAGAGAAAAGCAGTTTGTCACATACAAGGGATCCTCAATAAGACTAAATGCTGATTTCTCATCAGAAATCATGGAGGCAAGAAGGCAGTGGTATGATATATTTAAAGTACTGAAAGAGAAAAACTGCGAGACAAAAATTCTTTATCTGGAAAAACTGCCCTTCAAAAAGAATTAGAGTTTAAAATATTCACAGATAAACAGAAACAGAAAGAGCTTATAAAAAAACAAAACAAAACAAAAAAAAACCCTGCCCTACATGAATTACTAAAGAGAGGTCTGCAAGATGAAAGGAAAAGACAGGAGAAGTGGCATGGAGGAGTATGAAGAACTGAATATCTTCAATAAAGGTAACTTAAACAGTAAATACAAAATCCAATAGTACTGTATCATCAATATACAAACTGTTTAATTCCTATGATTAGGAATACAATTGAAAAGGAAAAAAAAAATATACTCCCTGATAATGGACATGCAAAATATAAAAAGGTAATGTGGGATAAAAACAACACAAATAGGGGAAACAGAGAGATATGGGAGCAGAGAATGCATATGCTGTTGAAACTAGTTTGGTATCTTTGCAAATTAATGACTAATGAATATAGTCTGTGTAAGAAACCTCCAGCATACTACAAAGAAAGTGTTTTAAATATACATAAAGAAACAAAAATGAGACAAGAATCTATTAGATACATCACAAAATATCAACTATACAGAAAGGGGGGTTTCAATAAAGGAAAAGAAAGGCCAAGAAAAAAAAATCTGACACATAAAAGCCAGAGGACAAAATGGCTGAAGCAAGTGCCACCTTTACAGTAATAACACTGAATGTTAATGCATTAAGCTCCCCAATCAAAAGACACAGGTTGGCAGAAGGATAAAAAAAGTATGCTCCAACTATATATTGTTTACAAGAGACTCACTCACCTTAGACCCAAAGATACAAATAGATTGAAAGTGAAAGGATGGAAAAAGATATTCCATGCAAATAGTAACCAAAAAAAGGGTTAGGGTAGCTATACTAATATCAGACAAAATAGACTTAAAGTCAAAAGTTGTTACAAGAGACCAAGAAGGACAGTATTATATTAATAAAAAGGGCAATCTACCAAGAAGAAATAACAGTCATAAATGTTTATGCACCTAACCACAGTGTCCCAAAATACATGAGGCAAACACTGGCAAAACTGACGGGTGAAATAGACACTTGTACAATAATTGTTGGAGGCCTTAATACACATCAATAGATAGAAAATCGAGACAGAAGATTAATAAGAAATGAGATAATTTGAATAATATGATAAATGAGCTCGCCCTAACAGACATATACAGAACATTGCACCCCGATACAGCAGGATGTACATTCTTCTCAAGTGCATATGGGTCATTCTCCAGGGTAGATCACATGTTAGTTAACAAAACAAGTTTCAATAAACTTAAAAAGATTTAAATTATACAAAGCACCATCTCTGAACATAATGGAATTAAGCAGGAAATCAATAACAGAGAACTAGAAAATCCACAAATATATACAAGCTAAATAACCACTCTTAAACAATCATGAGGGCAAAGAAGTAGTAACAAGGGATATCAGAAAATACCTTGAGATGAATGAAAACAAGAACTTAACATATCAAAACTCATGGGATGCATCAAAAACATTGTTAAGAGGGAAATATATAGCCCTAAAAGTACACATTAGAAAAGGAGAAAAAGCTAAAATCAAAGACCTAACTGCACTCCTGAAAGAACTAGAAAAAGGATAACAAACTAAACCCAAGGCAAGCAGAAGGAAAGAAATAAGAAAGATTATAGGAGAAATAAATGAAATAAAGAATTAAAAAATAGAAAGCATTAACAAATCCAAAAGTTGGTTCTTTGAAAAGATCAATAAAATTGGCAAACCCTTAGCAAGAATAACAAAGAAAAAAAGATGTAAAAAATAAAATCAGAAATGAGATGGGGGGCATTACTACTGACCCTGCAGAAATAAAAAGGATTATAAGAGGATACTATGAATAAATGTATGCCAACAAATCAGACAATCTAGATGAAATGGAAAAAATTATCTGAAGCATACAAAAAACCTACACTGACTCTAGAGGAAATAGAAAATCTCAACAGATCAATTATAAATAAATGAGAATGGATCAGTCATCAAAAACCTTGCAGCAAAGAAAAGCCCAGGACCACATAGCTTCACAGGTAAATTTTACCTATCACTCCAAGAAGAATTAATACCAGTCCTACTCAAAATCTTCCAAAATATTGAACATGAGTGAACACAACTTAATTCATAGTATAAGACCAACATCACCCTAATAGCAAAAACAAATAAAGATACTACAAGAAAGAAATTTATACATCAGTTTATCCTATGAATATAGATCCAAAAATCCTCAAAAAAATACTTGCACACTGAATCCAACCTCACATTAAAAGAATTATACACTGATCAAGTGGGTTTTAGCCCAGATATGCAAGGGTAGTTCAACATAAGAAAGTTAATTAATGTAATATGCCACAATAAAAAAAATGGGGAAAAAACCACATAATTATCTCAATTGACACAGAAAAGGCATTTAACAAAATCCAGTATCCTTCCTTGATAAAAGCACTTCAAAAAATAGGATGGAAGGAAACTTCCTCAACCTGATTAAGGTCATATATGAAAAACCCACAGCAAAAATACTCAGTGGTAAAAGAATAAAAGCTTTCCCTCTAAGATATAGAACAAGACAGTGATACCCACTGTCACCACCATTATTCAGCATTGTGCTGTAAGTCCTAACCAGAGCAGTTAGGTATGAAAAAGAAATAATATGCATCCAAATGGGAAAGAAAGAAATAAAACTTTCACTATTTGCAGATGACAAGAGCTTCTAAATAGAAAGTCCTGAAAAATTGACAGCAAAGCTACTAGAGCTGATGAATAAATTCAGCAAATTGATGGGTTATAAGATCAAACAAGCAAAAATCAGTAGTTGTTTCTGTACACTAGTAATAAGCAATCTTATTTTTGCTTATTACTAAAATAATAATTTTATTATTAAAATTAATTTATAGAAAAAATCAAGTATAATAGCAACTAAAAAATCAAATATCTAAGAATAAATTTAAAGGGTGTAAAGGACTTATACACAGAAAACTACAAAACTTTACTAAAAGAAATCAAAGAATGTCTAAGTAAATACCCATGCTCATGAATAGGATGACCAAATAGTGCTATGATGTCAGTTCTACCTAAAATGATTTACAGATTCAATGCAATCTCAATCAAAATCCCAATATCCTACTTTTCAGAAATGGAAAAGCAAATTACCAAATTTATTTGGAAGGATAAAGGGCCCCTAATAGCCAAAACTATCCTGGCAATGGTTTATTTGGCACAATGAGATTTCACAAAAATTCAAGGTTCTAATTGGTGTGACCCATGGACTGTGGTTAATAGAAATACTGTAATATTCTTGTATCAATGCCAAGGATGTACTATGTTGATAATGGGGGGTTATGGAAAAAGTGTGCCAAATTTTTGCTATGGACCATGGTTGGTAGCGATAGTCTGATGATGTTATCTCATAATCTGTAACAAATGTTCCATCACGGTGTGGTGTGTTGGTCAATGGTTGTTGGAGGGGAATTCTACACATGTGCATGATTGTTTTGTAAGTTCACAACTTCTGCAATAAAAATATATTAAAAAATAATTATAGGGTGGGTTGGGGGAAAAATACAGAAATGTAAGGCATGGACTATATAGTTAGTAGCAATATTTTGATGATAGTCTTTCATAATTTATAACAAATGTTTCAGAACAATGCAAAGTGTTGGTGGTGGGGTGATGTATGGGACCACCGTGTGATGTTATGCATGCTTGTTTTATAAGTTCACCACTTTTACTTTATACTTATTGTTTACGTGTTCGTGTATGAATAATATACTTCAATAAAATAAAATAAAAATTTATGTTTCTCCATCTATTTTACCAAGTTAGAATTAGTCATGATCAAAAACAAAATCTAGTTTGGAATCTCCTATGGTGGTGCTAATGTAAGTGGAAAATGTTCCTTTAACCCTGTATTAGAGACTAAGGTTTTTTTTTTATTTACTTGAAATAGCTATATATTTTTTAAGATTTTAATGTACAATTATTATACTTTTTTGAAGGGCCTTATCTTCGGTTGTTTTAATTGATGTAGAAAAAATGTGTATATGCATGTGTGTGCTTTCTACTTTAGGAATAGACAAAGATATCAGTATTCTCCTGTGATTTAATCTACTTCTCTCAAGCTCACAGTGAAGTTCTCTGACCCACAATTTTAAAGGACTAACATCTCCGGATTCAATCCCCAGCCACATTCTTTTTACATCTCAGAATTGAGGTAGTACACACACACAAACACACACACATATTTATGTGAATTGTGGCATGGGTGAAATGGGATTTGGGAATGCAGTTATCTGGTTACTTCTTCCAAAGGATGGGGTAGAACACTGGTTTGGATTTTTTTTTTTTCCTTATTTGTGTATCCAGGTCCCATGAATGTGAATTATAAATAGACAATTTGACATGAGGTTTTGATGTTAGTCTGGTTTCTTTAAAATCACAGGACCACAGTTTACTCACCATTAATATGGGGCTAACTCTTTTCAATAAAAAAAAATAGCTCATATCCTTACCACTGGAATATAATCCTAAGAACATTGAGTCCCCTTTTCTATACTTACATAATAGATAAGATTTATATAAAGGCATAATTTATAATTACTTTGTAACATGTGATTTTACCCCACTCAGCTCTATCCTGAACATTTCTTTTTATTATGATAAAAAGTTTTGGCTTCTAATAAAGGCTAATTTGCTTTGATTCCTCAGATAGTTGGAATCATAATGGGTTTTATGGATCGATCAAAGAAGAAAGAAAGGGAGCCGGTGTAATTCAGTGGTAGAGTGCTGGCTTCCCACAGACAAGGTCCCAAGTTCAATCCCTGGACCCAGTACTCCAAAAAGAAAGAAACGCCTTCACACGTCTCCCTGCTCCTCCCTGTCCAGTCATCCAGATCCCCTTTACCCTTTTTATATTTTTCTCTTGGTCATTAATAACTTCTAAATTACTACATAATTTATTTATTTATTATGTTTCGTATTTACTGTCCATCTCTTTCTGTTAGAATAGAAGCTTCACAAGGACAAGTATATTTGTTTGTCATTTGCATTGGTGCATCTTGAGCACCTGAAACAGTGCTTGACACATAAAAGGCATTCAATAAATATTTGTGGAATAAAATAATTGAAAGAATAGATGATTTCATGCACAAGCAACCATATTTCAGTTACTTAAGCAAGAAACTAGCAATGTTCACATAGATGGGACATCAGGTAAACATATCCAAAAAGGAACAAGAAGCAAGGGAGCGTCTATGGGCAAGAGGGAACATGGAGAAAAAACATATATGTCAAAGTGTTGACAATCTGACTGAGATTCAGTAGCCACTACCCCTGAGACCCCTGAAGCTGCAATGGTTAATTTCCAGCCTCACTCCAGTCCTTGCATAGTTGACTAAAAATTCAAAATCTTATGAGAGATTGCTAGCTTGGATAATATCTATTTTATTGCTTGAAATCTGATTATACAAGTGGAAAGAGAGGTGCAAAACTGGTCTTTTGGCTTCCATGTTGAGAGGAAGTCACAATGAATTACCCTGCCCTTAAGAATACAAAACCTCAGAGTAAATTCATTCTATTAAAAACAAAAGTCATGTTATAAAGTGTCCGGATACTGTGAAAAACATGCAAAAAATAAAACAAATATTCAGTACAGCTATTCGCCATTGACATTTCAACATAGAATCAATTTTAAAAACTATTTTTAAACATTCATTTTTAAAGATTTAATTCTTCCAGAAACAGGCTAGTGATGCTTCTCCAGATATTTAAATATATGTTTTTTTTCTGAGCAGAAAGAAATTAGAGTTCATTCCATGATTCATATTAAATTTAGTGATTTATCATTGTGTATTGATTATTTTTATCTGCTCTGCAAGCGAGGATCACATTGTTATTGTATGAAGTCAATTCAATTAAATTCAAGTATTTATTGACTACATATATTTTGAATATTGTATCAGTCAAAGTTTTACAAAAAAAAAAAAAAATAGAACCAACAGGATACATGTACAAATATATGAAGAAATTTATTTTAAGGAATTGGTTCACATGATTGTAGGGTCTGGCAAGTCTGCGATCTGTAGGCAGCCCGGCAGGCTGTAGATTCCAGGAGGGTCTATGTTCTAGTATTCAGTCCAAAGTCTATAGGAGAAGGCAGCAGGATGGAAGCTCATAGAGGAGGGCATGGTGTGGTCTTGAGACAGAATTTCTTCTTCCTAGAATCCTGAAAGCCACCAATTGATTGGATGAGGCCCACCTACTTTATTGAGGGGAATCTCCTTTACTTAAGGTCAACCAATTGCAGATGTTAACCACATCTATAAAGTACCTTCAGAGAACAGCTATGCCAGTGTTTGATCAACCAACTGAACACTATAACCTAGCCAATTTGACATATAGAATTAATCATCATTAATATGTAATATATAACTTTGAAATATCATTACTTTTCATTTTATCTCCTAATTACGGTGTTGCCATCTGGGGTAGGATATTAAGACAAAGTAGATTCAGTGTAGGCATATGTATGTGCCTCTGTGTGTGTATGTGTGTGTGTGTGTGTATGTGTGTGTGTTTGACATGATTCCTATTTCCTTAAGGTATTATAGATATTACTTTTTGGAGTTTTTAACTTTCTTTTTATTGGATGATTTTTTATACATAATCCAATATTGAATCAATTGTAATAAATTGAGAATTATATTATATACATATATATACATATATACATATACTGCATATATATATTTGAGTGAGAATACACCCAAACTATAAATAATAAAATACATGATAGTTTGTAGGAAGTTTTATTTATAAAGATAAGTGGGACCAATTTTTGTACAGCAGCATTTTAATTTTGTTTTCTCAGAAAAATGAGAAAATAACCCTAAAAATAATCTTGACAGCTCTTTAAAAAATAATTTGCATTAGCTTTATTTTGTAAACAAAATGATTTATGAAAATTTAATGCAGATAATGAAGGATAGCATTATATCCTGTCAATGAGAATACCAAAACCTTTTTAAAAATTTAAAATGAAATGACTGTAATTTAATGGACTACACAAAATAACAGTCTTATAATTGCACTTAGCCTGGTTGCCCATGGAAACAAGAAATATAAAATTATCTATTGCTCTCACACTCTAGGTGACAAATAAAAGTTAAATAATTACTACTATTAGGCTATCTGTCAGACTGTCAATGTCTCTAATGTTAATAACTTTGGTCTCAACCACCAGTTTCTGCATATTGCACAATGATCTGAGTCTCAGTGCTGGGTAAGAACATACAAAATAAATTGTCAGCCATGGAAATAAGCCATCTTGGATATCTAGGCCAACTGAGCCTTCGATGACCATAGCACTTGTCAGTTCTGATTGCTTTCACATGAAAGATCCCAAGGGAACACTTTCCATCTGAGCCTAATAAACCTACAGAAACATGTAAAATAATAAGTTATATTTTTAAGCCATCAGGTTTGGGGAAGTTGTATTACATAGTGACACAAAAATAGAAGAACGTTTAGTTCAGAAAGCTAAATTTTGTTTTATGGAAACATATATTATATATATCCTTCTTTTCTAAGAAAATACATATCACAAATACAGGACTTGTGTGCTTTTCTTTCTAAGTTGTAAAAAATAATTATTTTAACTTTAGAAACCATTATTTGATTCTTACTAAAATAGCCAAATCACAATTCTTAAAAAGAAACATTATGTTTGGGAATAAATATTTTCACTCTAGAATAAGGTTCTTTTCATATAAAATCTATTCAGGAAATAATGGACAATGTGCTTTTTTATTATTTTTTTTTTTTTAAAGATTTATTTATTTTTATTTATTTATCCCCCCCTTGCT
>JAQZBX010093487.1:0-12147 GCA_029593785.1 Cabassous unicinctus | reverse complement strand
GAGAGTCTGGGTTTGATTCTCAGATATCTCAAGTCTGTGGCTACAGGAGACAAGATTTTCTTTCAAGGCACACGTAGAAACTTTCATATCATTCATGCGGCATTTAAGTTTCAAATTTGAAGACTTTACCTCATCTTTCTTTTGTAACTGTATCCAGAGTATCTAGGAGGAGCCAGCAAACATCATTATATTTTTTCACTCCACAAAATTCTGTTAAGGTGTTGAAAACACTCTCACCCAGATCCTTGCTTCTTATAAGTGTGGAAGTAGGGGAATCCAGTGATGTTATTTTGTGTATCTCTATTGCCAGCTCACGCCATGGACTGTTAGCAACCTCATTATTGGAAAGGGAGTCATTAGTACCCCTGAGTCCAATTAGAGTAGAGAGCCAATTACAAAACTCCCGGAACCACCTCAGACATCCCATGTTTAAGACTCTGTTCCTCCAGAACCACTCCCGGTACCAAGCTGTATTAGTCAGGGTTCTCTCAGGAAACAGAATCAACAGGAGATATCTGTCAATAATATGAGATTTTAAAAGAGTCTCTCAAGCGACCGTGGGGATGCACAAGTCCAGGTTCCGCAGGCAGGCTGCAAACCAGGGGCTCCGATGAAATTCCGATGAAAGGTCCTGGATGAGTTTCTGGGAGAAGTTGCCTGTCCAAGGATGAGCTGGGAAATTCTCTCTGAACGTTGAAATCACTTCCCCTTTTAAGTCATTCAACTGATTGGATAAAAGCGTCACCCATTGATGATGTAATCTCCCTGATTGATGCAGATGTAATCGGCCATCCACGCAGTAAACTCACTGGTGATTGAAGTCTATAAATGCTCTTGTATTACAATTAGCCCGGTGTTTGCTGGAACAAACACCTGGACACAATTACCTGGCCGAGTTGACACATTAGCCTAACCATCACAGAAGGCTTCCAAAGAACTTTAAGTTTTCTCAGTTGTGCTTTCTGTATTTTGAGGGGAATGAAGACAGACCTGCAATAGAAAGCAAATCTGAAAATCAGCAGTGCCAATAGTGGTACGTCTGACTTTCCTTTTGCTTTTCCTGTGGGACTTCCCATTTGTTTTTGCTTTGGGTAAACATAAGGGTATGTGCTCATGCATGTGTGTTAGTCTATTTGTTGGTGAGTTTCTTAAAGGCTACAAAGCACAATTGGTGTGAAATGATTGGAACTTCCCAAACTGGTTTTGCTTTTCTGTTACCCAGTACTCAGGGTTAACCTGGCCCACCTATGCCATTGCTGGGGGCAGTTTTCTCCAGATGCATGTATTCTGAGTCTATAAATATAGAAAACATATATTGGTTGTTTTTTTTTTCCAACTTACTAAACACTTAATTTATTAAAGCATGAAATTAAAGGTTGCATATTATGCATTCAGGTTCTCTTCTGGTTTTTGTTTTTGTTTTTGTTTTTTAGACAGTGCATGTCTTTGAAAGCATGAATAAACATGATTAACACAGAAGTCAAGTAACAGAATCACATTTGTACATGTACAACATTGGTTATTGCCTTTTTATAGTGTCTATACCCAGGTATTGCTTCTAACCCTGTGAGCCCTTACCCCCATTCTCCTTCCTGCCCTAATTTTCTCATCAAGGTAATGAGTACATACCATTTTTGGTGATAAAATTCTTAAAAGTTAATTTTAATGTACTACTAGTATTCCTCACATGTGTTGCAAAATGGCTACAAGCCTGTTTTCCTTAAAATTACATCTTCTTTAACTTAGTTTCAAAAAGAAGTGCAAATTGACTTCTGTCTTACAATCTTTTCTTTTACTTCATTATCCTAATTTGCTTTGTCATTTATGAAAAGGAAACCTTACCTGAGTTGTAATGAGGAAACACTTGAGGCTTTGGGTGTATGTTTCTGTTTTTGTTGTTGTTGCTGTTGTTGTTATTGTTTTTACCCAGTAACCTGAATATTGTTTAATGTGTTGTAAGACATTATAGACATTATAGAGTTTATCTCAAGCTGTTAAAAATGGTGGTGTACATCCCTATTCCCAGGACCCCATGAATCTGGTCTGAGCCCCATTAGTGGGTCCCTGGCCCTGTTTTGATAACTTAAACAGGGAAATCTTAAAGTTTTTAAAAAGTTGAATGAAACATCAAAGAAGAGCCATGAAACAAATCCACTAGACAAGACAGATGCCTAGACATCAGCAAAAATTTACAAGCCATATTAAGAAACAGGAAGATATAGCCCAGCCAAAGGAACAAATAAAAAATCCTGATGAGACCCCCAGATTTAAGACAATTAATCAATGATGTTCACAAAAATCTCCCAAATCAATTCAAGGGACTGAAGGAAAATATGAATAAAGAGATACAGGATATTAAAAAGACACTGGATTAACATAAAAAACAATTTGAAAGCCTGCAAAGAAAAGTAACAGAGCTTATGGGAATGAAAGCACAATCGATGAGATTGAAAGTACATTTGACAGGAAACGGATGTGGCTCAAGAAGTTTGGCATCCATCTACCATATGGAGGGACTGGAGTTCGATCCCCAGGACCTCCCGGTAAAAAAAAAAAAAGTACATTTGAGGGAAGCAGATGTGGTTCAAGTGATTGGGCTTCTGCCTACCACGTGGGAGGTCCTGGGTTTGGTTCCCAGTGCCTCCTGGAGAAGGTGAACTGGTGCGACAGGCAGGCGTGGTGAGCTGACGCAGCAAGATGATGCAACAAAGAGACACAAAGAGGAAAGACAATGAGAGACATGGCAAACCAGGGAGCTGAGGTGGCTCAAGTGATTGAGTGCCTCTCTCCCACATGGGAGGTCCTGGGTTTTGTTACCGGTGCCTCCTAAAGGGAAGATGAGCAGACACAGAGAGCACACAGTAAATGGCACTGTATTAGTCAGCCAAAGGGGTGCTAATGTGAAATACCAAAAATGGGTTGGTCTTTATAAAGGGTATTTATTTGGGGTAGAAGTCCACAGATACCAGGCCATAAAGTGTTAAGTTTCTTCTCTCACCAAAGTCCATTGTCACGTGTTGGAGCAAGACAGCTGCCGACGTTTGCCAGGGTTCAGGCTTCTTGGCTTCCTCTCGTCCTGGGCCTGAGTTTCTCTCCAGGCTTAGCTCTTCTGGTTTCTCCACAAGGTCAGTTGCAGACTATCAGGTGAATGGCTCACTTCTCTTCTCCTGGGGCCTTCTCTCCAACATCAAAACTGCTGCTCAAAAACTGCTGCAACTCTGTCCTTGTGATGCCTTTTATATTTTCTTCCCCCACCCACCAAGGGGTGGGGCTCAACTCCACACTGACGTGGCCCAGTCAACGCCCTAATCATAACTTAATCATGCCTAGATTAACAGATCAGTTTACAAGCATGATCCAATTATATTTTTGGAATTCATAATTACATCAAATTGCCCAACGGCTACAGACACAGAGAGCAGACAGCAAGTGCAAACAACGAGGTGGGTAGGAGGAAGAATAAATAAATAAAATAAATCTTTTTTAAAAAGCACATTAGAGGGGAGTGGATGTAGCTCCAGTGGTTGAGCGCCTGCTTGCCACATGCCTAATCCCAGGTTCAATCTCTGGTACCTCCTAAACAAACAAACAAACAAACAAATGAAAAAAACAACACTCATTGAGGAGCAGATGTAGCCCAGTGGTTGAGTGACTTCTTCCCATGTATGAGGTCCTGGATTCAATCCCTAGTACCTCTTTTAAAAAAGTATATTAGAGATGTGGAGGTCAGAGTGGAAGCAGGAGTAAGTTGGCTAAGAGACAAGGTCCAGCCAAAGAAGACATGTATGCCAAAATGTTTGAGTCCATTGGCAAGTTTGGTCTGACCTTAGCCATTGTGGGAGGCATGGTGAACTCTGCCTTGTATAATGTGGATGCTGGGCATACAGCTATCATATCTAATTGGTTCTCTGGGGTCCAAGACATGGTAAGGGAAGGGACTCACTTTCTCATCCTCCAGTTACAGAAACCAATTATCTTTGACTAACACTCTTGACCACATTATGTGCCAGTCATCACTGGTAGCAAAGATTTACAGAATGTTGACATCACACTACACATCCTTTTCAGGTCATTTGCTAGCCAGCTTCCCCACATCTACACCAGCATTGGAGAGGACTATGATGAGCATGTGTTGCTGTCCATTATTACAGGGATCCTCAAGTCAGTGGTGGCTCAGTTTGATGCTGGAGAACTAATCACTAGCAGAGAGAACTAGTGTCCAGACAGGAAAGCAATGACCTCATGGAGAGAGTGGTGACTTTTGGGCTCATCCTGGATGATGTGTCTTTGATGCATCTGATCTTTGGGAAGGAGTTCACAGAACGAGTAGATGCCAAACAGGTAGCTCAGTAGGAAGCAGAAAGAACCAGATATGTGGTGGAAAGAGCTGAGCAGCAGACGGAGGCAGCCATCATCACTGCCAAGGGTGACTAAAGGCAGCTGACCTGATTGCCAACTTGCTCGCCACTGCAGGTAATGGTTTAATTGAGCTGTGCAAGCTGGAAGCTGCAGATGACATTGTGTACCAGCACTCTCACTCTCAAAACATCATCTACTTACTGTCTGGGCAGTTAGTGCTCCAGCAACTGCCCTAGTGAAGCCTGCCCTACCTGTGCCTCCTCAGGCAACCTGGGCCACAGCCCCACTGATTCCTTTTTTATAATATACTTTTTTTTTTTTTAAGATACTCAGATTACAAAAATGTTACATAAAAATATAGGGGATTCCCATATGCCCCACTCCCTAGTCCTCCCACATTAACAACATCCTTCATTAGTGTGGTACATTTGTTACAATTGATGAACACATTTTGGAGCATTGCCACTAAGCATAGATTACAGTTTACATTGTAGTTTACACTCTCTCCTGCACATTTTTGTAAGTTATGACAAGATCTATAATGACCTGTATCTGTCATTGCAATGTCATTCAGGACAATTCCCAAGTCCTGAAAATGCCCCCAAATTACACCTATTTCCCCCTCTCCCTCCCCTCAGAACCTCCAGTGGCCACTGCCTCCACATCAATGATAAAAGTTCTTCCATTGCTAGAATCACAATAAGTCTATAGTAGAATAATAGTTGATTCTTAACACACCCTTCCTTCTGCTCTCTCCCCAGAAATCACTGTGAAATTTCATGATTGGCTTAAAGTGAAAGAAATAAAATGAAATCACTTCCGATCTCTGAAAAAAAATTAGAGGCATATAGCAGCAGATTGAATTGTCTGAGGACAGAATGAGTGAACTAGAGGATAGAGCATCTGAACTTGCAAAGACAGAAGAACAGAAAGAGAAAAGAATGGAAAGCCTGAACAGAGTCTCAGGGAATAGAATGAAAATGGGAAATACACAAATGTATGTGTTGTAGGTGTCCCAGAAGAAGAAGAGAATGGAAAAGGGGCAGAAAATATAGTTAAGGAAATAGTGGCACAAAATTTCCCAAACCTTATTAAAGATAAAAATATCAATATCCAAGAAAGACTGCATCCCAAACAGAATAAACCCAAATAGACCTACTCTAAGACACCTACTATTCAGAATGCCAAATGCCAGATAAAGAGGATTCTGAATGCAGCAAGAGAAAAACAATACATCACATACAAAGAAAGATGAATAAGACTAAGTGCCGGTCTCTCATCAGAAGCCATGGATGTAAGAAGGCAGTGGTTTGATATATTTAAGGTCCTAAAAGAGAAAACTGCCTGCCAAAAATTCTTTATCTGGTAAAACTGTCCTAAAAAGAGAGTGAGTTTAAAGTTTTCACAGACAAACAAAAACAGAGAGTTTATTACCAAAAGACAGAATTTACAAGATATACTAAAGGGAGATCTGCAGCCTGAAAGGAAAAGACAAGGTTGAGAAACTTGGAGGAGAGTATAGAAATGAAGAGTATTAGTAAAGGTAATTAAAAGGGTAAAAAGATAGACAAGAGTAAGCTATGACAACAGAAAGCCAAAGGATAAAATGGATGAAGTAAGTAATGCCTTTACAGTAATAACATTGAACATTAATGAAGTGAACTTCCCAGTCAAAAGACATAGATTGACAGAATGGATGAAACATATGAACCATTTATATGCTGTCTACAAGAGATGCACCTTAGATGCAAGAACAAAATCAGGCTAGAAGTGAAAGGTGGGAAAAAGATATTACATGCAAATAGAAACCAAAAAAGGTCTGGAATAATGATACTAATATTGGACAAAATAGATTTTAAATGCAAAACTGTTATAAGAGATGAAGAAGGTCATGATATATTAATAAAAGGAGAAATTCACCAAGAAAAAATAACTATAATAAATATTATACATCTAACATAGGTGCACCAAGATACATGAGGCACACATTGCAAAACTGAAGGTAAGAATAGACATCTATACAATAAGAGTTGGAGACTTCAATACAACAGTTTCAGAATTGGATAGAACATCTGGACAGAAGATAAATAAGGAAACAGAGAGTTTGAAAAATATGATAAATGAACTAGACCTAACAGACATTTATAGTGCATTACACACCAAAACAGTAGGATATACATATTTGTCTCAAGTGCTCATGGATCTTTCACCAGGATAGACCATATGCTGGGTCACAAGACAGATCTCAATAAATTTTAAAAGATTGAAATTTTACAAATTACTTTCTCTGATCATAATGGAATGAAGCTGGATATCAATAACAGGCAGAAAAAGGGAAAATTCACATGTATGTGGAGATTAAACAACACACTCTTAATCAGTGGGTCAAAGAAGAAATTGCAAACAAAAATCAGTAAATATCTCAAGACAAATGAAAAAGAGAACACAAAATATCAAAATCTATGGAATACAGAGAAGGCAGTGCTGAGAGGGAAATTTATATTGCTCAGTGCTTACATTAAAAAAAGAAAGAGCTAAAAACAAAGACCTAACAGCACACCTGGAGGAACTAGAAAAGGAGCAGCAAACTAATCCCAAAGAAAGCAGAAGGAAAGAAATAACAAAGTTTAGAGCAGAAATAAAAGAAATTGAGAACAAAAAAAATTAGAATCAACAAAACCAAAAGTTGGGTCTTCAAGAACACCCTTAGCTAGACTAACAATGAAAAACAAGAGAGGAGATGAAAATAAATAAAATCAGAAATGAAAGGGGGAACATTACCATTGCCTCAAAAGAAATAAAAGAGATCATAAGAGGATGCTATGAACAACTGTATGCCAACAATCTAGACAATGTATATGACATGGACAGATTCCTAGAATCACACAACAGATGTAGAAGAAATAAAAGACCTTAACAAAGCAATCACAAGTAAACAGGTTAAAATACTCATCAAAAAACCTCCCCAAAAATGGGAAGTCCAGGACCAGATGGCTTCACAGTTGAAGTCTACCAATCATTCAAAGAAGATCTAACACCAATCTTGCAAAATCTCTTCCAAAAAATTAAACAGGTGTATTAGTCTGCCAAAGGGGTGCTGATACAAAGTATCAGAAATCTGTTGACTTTTATAATGAGTATTTACTTGGGATAAAAGCTTACAGTTACAAGGCCCTAAAGAGTCCAACTCAAGATTGCTTTCTCATCAAAGTTAGTTGCCAAGTGTTGAAGCAAGATGGTCGCTGATCTCTGCCTGGTCTCTCCTTCCTGAGCTTCCTCTTCCTCTTAAGGCTCCATGGGCCCAGCTTCTTCCAGATCTTGGCTGCAGGCTGACATAGGGCTTGTCTCTCAGGGCTTCTCTCTCCTCATAGGGCTTGTTTCTTTCCAGGCTTTCTATATCAATCTCAGCTCCCTTCCCAAGGTCAGCTATAAGCTATCAGGCAAATGGCTCATCTCTCCCCAGGGCCCCAGGATCAAAAATGACAGAGCTTTCTCTTTTCCCATGTGTCTTCTGGAGTGAGTGTCCATTTATATTGGCCCACCAAAGGGGTGGGTACTCATCCTGAGTTACACCTTACTGATGTAGCCCAATCAGAAGCCCTAAATTGATTTTATCAGGTAAGCTTAATCAGAGGCCCCTCACTGAACTTATTACAATCAAAGGATATTACACCCAGAGGAAGAGACTAATTTACAAACATAATCTTTCTCTTTTGGAGATTCATAAAATAATCTCAAACTGCCACAGGAGGGAACATTATGAAATTCATTCTATGAAGCCAACATCACCCTGATACCAATATCAGATAAAGATATGATGAAAAAAGAAAATTACAGACCAATTTCTCTAATGAATATAGATGCAAAAATCCTCAACAAAATACTTGCTAACCAAATGAAAAAATGTATTAAAAGAATTATACATCATAATCAAGTAGGTTTTATCCCAGGTATGCAAGGGTGGTTCAACTCAAGAAAATCAATTAGTGTAATATACCAGATTAATAAATTGAAGAAGGAAAAACACATAATCATCTCAATTGATCCAAAAAAGCATTTGACAAAATGCAGCATCATTTCTTGATTAAGAAAAAGATAGGAAACTTTTTCTACATGATAACGAACATAGATGAAAAACCCACAACTAACATTATACACAACAGTGAAAGACTGAAAGCTTTCCCACTGAGATTGGAAACAAGGCAAGGATGCCTACTGTCACCATGGTTATTCAGTATTGTGCTAGAAGTGCTAGCAAAACCAATTAGGCAAGAAAAAGAAACAAAGCACTGAAATAGGAAAGGAAAAATAAAACTTTTGCTATTCACTGATATGATCCTATAACTAGAAAATTCCAAAAAAAAACAAAAAACAAAAACTGCAATAAATCTTCTAGAACTAATAGACAAGTTCAGCAAAGTTGTAGGATACCAGAGTAAAATGCAAAAAGCAGTCGCATTTCTATACATTACTAATGAGCAGTCTAAGGGGGAAGTCAGAAAAAATTCCATTTACAATAGCAACTAAAATAATTAAATATTTAGGAATAAACTTAACCAAGGGCATAAAGGACCTGTGTTCAGAAAACTATAAAACATTGCTAAAAGAAACCAAAGAAGACCTAAATAAATGGAAAGACATTCCATGTTCATAGATTGGAAGGCTAAATATCGTTAAGGTGTCAATTCTACCCAAACTGATTTACAGATTCAAAGCAATCTCAATAAATATTCCAACAGCCTTTTTTTTTTTTTTTTTTTTTCAGAAATGGAAAAACAAATTATCAAATTTATTTGGAAGGGTAAGGGGCCCAAAATATCCAAATAAATATTAGAGAGAAGAACTAAATTGAAGGACTCTTACTTCCCGACTTTAAAGCATATTATGTAGCTACAGTGGTAAAAACAGCATGGTACTGGCTTGGAATTGAATTGAGAGTTAAAAAATAGACCTTCACATCTATGATCAAGTGATTTTTGACAAATCTGTTAAACTCACTCAGAAAGATCAGAATGGTCTATTCACAAATGGTGCTGGGAGAATTGGATGTCTTTATCTAAAAGAAAGAAGGAGGACCCCTATCACACCTTATACATAAATTAACTAAAAATAGACCAAGAACCTAAATATAGATGCTAGAATAAAAAAACTCCTAGAAGAAAATGTAAGGAAACATTGTCAAGATCTTGTGGTAGGTGGTGGTGTCTTAAACCTCACACCCAAAGCACAAACAATGAAAGAAAAAAATAGATAAATGGGACCTCCTCAAAATTAAACACTTTTGTGCTTCAAAGGAGTTTGTCAAGAAAGTGAAAAGGTAGCCTACTTAATGGGAGAAAATTTTTGGAAACCACCTATCTGATAAGGGTTTGATTTCCATGTTATATAAAAAGATCATAAAACGCAATGATAATAGGCAGGGCAGACAGCTCAGGAGTTTGGTGCCCTGCCAGTGGGCCCTACTTGGGAATTTATGCTCCCCAGTGAGACAGTGTTGAACTCAGTTGTGGTTTCCCTACACATGGCCCTTCTGCCCCTTCTATTTGAACCTATAGTTAGTGCTAGAATTGATAGGTGTATGTCCAAGAGAATTAAATCTTTGGGCTGTCTGTGTGGCAGCTGGGCCCTGCATCTCAACAGAGTTGCAACACCTACTCTCCAGTTTACTGGACTCACCCAGGGCAACTAACAAGGAGATGATGATGGACAACGACCATCCCAAGGAACGGAGAGAGTCTGCAACTGCAAGCAAGATAGTCCCATCCATCTGCCCCATGGGATCTAAGCCCCCTCTCAATTAGAGGTGGAGTGGGCATCACTATCCCAGAATTCTCAGGATCAGGGAATGAACAATGGGCTAGAGTAGACTTACTGGTATTCTACTATAGACTTATTGTGATTCTATCAATGGAAGAAATTATATCACTGATGTGGAGGCAGTGGCTCCTGGAGGTTCTGAGGGGAGGGAGAGGGGAAAACGGGTGTAATATGGGGACATTTTTGGGACTTGGGAATTGTCCTGAATGACACTGCAATGACAGATATAAGCCATTATATATTGTGCAGGAGACAGTGTAAACTACAATGTAAACTATAATCCACGCTTAGTGGCAATGCTCCAAAATGTGTTCATCAATTGTAAAAAATGTACCACACTAAAGAAGGATGTTGTTAATGTGGGAAGATGTGGGAGGGGTTGGGAGTGGAGCATATGGGAATCCACTATATTTTTTATGTAACATTTATGTAATCTAAGTATCTTTTTTAAAAAAATTAAAAAGTGTATTTAAAAAAACTCAATGATAAAAACAAAAGCAACCAAATTTAAAAATGGGCAAAATGTCTCTCTTTATGCCAGTACCATGGTATATACATACAATGGAATACTATTCAGCTGTAAGAAAAAATGAAATTGGGATGCATATGAAAACATGAATGAATGAAGCTTGAGGACACTATGTTGAATGAAATAAGCCAGACACAAAAGGAGAAAAATAAAAATGTATATATATATACACTTTTTTAGGAGGTACCAGGGATTGAACCCCAGGACCTTGTACACGTAAAGCACATGCTCAACCACTGAGCTATATCCACTCTGCATGGACAAATATTGTATGGTCTCACTAATATGAACCAAATACAATGAGTAAACTCACAGAGGTAAACTCTAGAGTATAGGTTACTAGGAGATGGAATGCGGATTGAGAATGGAAGCTGATGCTTAATGTTTGTAGATTTTTTAATAAGGTTTATTGAGTGTGGAAATGAATAGAGGTGATGGTAATACATTATAGTGAGTATAACTAACACTGCTAATTTATATATGTGATTTTGGCTGAAAGAGGTAGCTTGTGGATGTAATATTTCCATTGAAAGGAAGCTAGAGAATAATGTAGGGACTGTAAAACAGTGATTTTGGTGGTGGATGAAGATTGTGGTTAATAGTATAAATATGAGAATGTTCTTTTACAATGTATTAATATGGTGATACATGGGAAAATTACAATTGATATAACTTATGGATTATAGTTAATGGTAATATTGTAATATTTTTGCAGCAGTGGCTAAGAAGATATTATATCAATTCTAAGGGACAAGGTATGGTATTTTTCCTTTTGGAGCAATGACAGCTTTCTAAAATTGAGATTATGACAGCACAACTCTGTGATGAAAATGAGATTCACTGCGAGTACACTTTGAATGGATTATACAAAGCATGGGACTGTATAACACAGGGAAGATGGACTGTAGCTAACAGAACAAATATGAGAACATTCTCTCATGAACCAAAAGAAATGTATAATACTAATACAGGGTTTGTAGAAAAACACACCAAAAGTAAGATATGGGCTATAATTAGTAGTAATATTTTGATGATGTTCTTTCATAGTTTTTAACAAATGTTTTACAACAATGCAAGGTATTGGTGGTGGGGTGATGTGTGGGAGCCCTATATGATGACATGCATATTTGCTTTTTAAGTTTGCAGCTTTTGCTATACACTTATTGTTTATGTATGTTTATATATGAATGAAATACTTCAATAAAATTTATAAATAAAAAATGGGTAAAAGGCTTGAGTAGACATTCTTCCAAAGAGGGAATACAAATGGCCAAAAAGTACATGAAAATATGCTCAACTAGCTATTAGGGAAATGCAGATCAAAACTACAACGATGAACCTGTACATCTGGTTCCCTGTTGTATCTCCAGAACTTTGAATGTTTCCTGTTACAAAGAATGAACTGTAAAATATTTATTAGATTAATTAATAAAGTAGTCTTT
>JAQZBX010093486.1:0-12145 GCA_029593785.1 Cabassous unicinctus | reverse complement strand
GGATGCATGATGGGCCCTAATCCTCTCAGTGGGAAAGGATCTGTGGAAAGTCAAATTGTCTGATGGTTGGGACTCATGTTTTCTTTATGCAAAACCAACAAGCCTTTTGCAAAATCTGTATGAATGAAACCACTGTCAGCCTGGAATAAAAAAGAAATAAAGGGGAGAGATTGAAGCAAAAATGACATCAAGGGCAAAACTATGGAAACTGAGGTCTGGACTTAAGACTTCTTGGGCCAAGAGAAGGACCTCACCCATGTGTACAGAAAGGGTGAGTTTGCCCAGCATTTGAAGAAGTTGGTTCTTCTGCCCACTGTGTAGGGATAGTTCTGCCACTCCAGGCTTTAACACAGGGGTTGTGGAGACATAGGTCACCAGTCCATTGTTCTATAATCTTTTAATCTAATAAATTCCCATTCAAAAAGGCAACCCATTTCTGGTATTTTGCTTTGGCAGCCTTTTGCATACTAAGATATAGGGTATTAGAATTATTTATTTAGTCCGGAAAATAGTCATCTATATTTCACATATCTGCCAGGAGAACAAGGCTCAGATTTCAGGATCAACTGAAAGACTTTTTGTTTTCAATTACAAAGTAGAAATCCTGGAACCACTAGCTACAGTAACTATTAAGTATTTTTAAATAATCCACATTTTATTTGAATTCAAAACACAAAGTTGTTTCTCTGAAAAGGTCCACAAAATTGACAAAGTCTTAGAATGAGAAAGAAAAAGAAGACAATACACAAATAAAGAAAATCAGAAATGAGGGGATATATTTCCACTGACCACCTGCAGTAATAAGAGTGCATAAGAAGATACTAAATACTGCAGTATGCCAAAACAGTAGAAAATTTAGATGAAATAGACAAATTCCTAGAAACACATGAGCCACCTACACTGATGCTAGAAGAAATAGAATGCCTCAATAAACCTATCAAAAGTAAACAGATTGAAACCGTCACCTAACATTTCCAAAGATGAAAAGTTTAGGAGCAGATGGCTCTGTCCAAAGGGTACAAAAAAAAGGCAGCCATCTCATGGAAGAAAATATTTAGAAATCACATATCAGATAAGGGCTTAATAGCCCATGATGTTTTAGAGATATTACAATTCAACAATAAAAAGACAAACTACCCACCAGAAAAATGGGGAAAACACTTGAAAATTCAGTTGTCGAAAGAAGAAATACAAATGGCAAAAAAAGAAAATGTGAAAAAATATTCAACATCACTAGTGATGAAGGAAAAGCAAATCAAAACCACAATAGTATAACATTTCATACTAATTAGACTGTCCACTATTAACAAAACAGAAAACTGCAAATGTTAGAGATGATGTGGAGATAAAGGAATGTTTATTTACTGTTGGTGGGAATGTAGAATGGTACAGCCACTCTGGAGGACTGTTTTGCATTTCCTAAGGAAGTTGAATATAGACTTGTCATGTGACCTGGCATTTATACCCAGAAGAACTGAATGCAGTGACATGAACTTACATCTATACACTGTTGTTCATAGTGGCTTTATTCACAATTGCCAAAAGATGGAAGCAACCCAGGTGTCCATCAAATGATGAGCTGATAACATATTGCTGTGGATTCACATGATGGAATATTATGCAGTGGTAAGAAGAAATGGACTCATGGAGCATACAACAATATTTATGAACCTGGAAGACATTATTTTTAGTGAAGCAAGACAGATTCAAAAGGAAAAATATGGTATAATTGTGTTATTATGAAATAAATATTTTGTGAAAATTCATGGAGTTAATAATTAGAATTTAGGTCACCATAAAATAGAATGAGGGTAGAAAATGGAAAGCTGAGGGTTAATATGTGCAGAATTGATAAAAAAGTTGTTTGTAAATCTTTGGAAATGAATAGAAATGGTGAAAGTGCATCATAGTGTGTGGAACTAGCAGAGCTACTATATGGGTATGACAGTGGTTGAAAGGGTAAGTCTAACATCATGTACATAATTAGAAAGAAAGCAAAGAAATACAACATGGGACTGTATAACATATTGAAACCTCATGTAATATACTAATATGGATGATATTTCATATATGACGGTTCTTACAAAATATAATTACAAATAAACTAAAGATTGAAACAGAATAGCAGCTATGTATGGCAGGGGAAGCATAGAGAGATTGAGAGGTGATGAGTTTTTTTATTGTTGTTTGATTGTTTTTATTACTATTATATTAGAATAATGAAAATGCTCTAAAAATGATTTAAGTGGTGAATGAACAACTATGTGATTATATCAAATACCAATGACTGTATACTTTGAATGTGTTCATGCTTTATTATTATTATCAATAAAATTGATATGTTAAAAAATACCTTGACTCCTGGTTAATATATTGTGTAACTAGATGGGTTAAATATTTCTAGGGATTAAAAATATGGTGAAATGGGTTAAAGGGAAGTGTGCTGAAATTATAAAACTCTAGGTTAAAATAGATAGGTGGAGTGAGTAAAAAATCCCCATCACAAGTATCTAGTAATGATACATGGATGTCCCTTGTCCAAGTAATCCTAGGGAGATATGGGTTGAAAGCATTCAAGCTGTTGGATCTATGAAATTTCTTTACAAAGTGTGTTAATTAATGGGGGGAGTGGGTGTGAGGGCAAGTGTGATGATTAATTAAAAATGTCCTATGACCTCTAACCATATTTAGCACATCAGACTAGCTGAGGAACTAGAGTTTGCATGTAAAAAGTGAACAATGAGCAATGAAAGAAAATAGACATCAAATGCCCAGTCATGTAGACTATGGAGTTTTAGAAAAGGAAAAGGGATGATATCTTTTTCATTTTGAAATGAACGAAACAGTTGAAATAACTGTTTCACTCATGAAATGCTTTACCTGCAACTTCATTTTTCTTATACAGATGGAAAAAAAACATTATTTATAAGCCTGAAATTTAATTACCAAACATTTGATGAAGAAGTTCTTCAGGGTCCTAGACCTTTTGTTAAATGTTCAACTATGATAGAGTTATAACACCTAGGCATATCTGTTTTCTTGCCCCCTGTCCAATGTGATGCCACCAAACCCTTATTCTTTTTTCCTGCCACTTCTACCCCAGCTTCAGTTCAGGTCCCCTTGGTGTACTGACATGATACCTGGACTCCTGGTTTTCAGATCCACAGTAATTCCCATTATTCAAAGCATCTTATTAAATCATTACTGCAGGGGTGAATTTTTGATACATTAGGATAGTCAAGTTTGTGGTAGTCTTCAAATAAGTGTCACATATCCCAGCTTGCAATCCCTTGTATAATTCCTCTCCACTTGAATTTTGTCTGACCTAGTGACTTGGCCTTGATCCACAGAGTATGGTGGATGTGATGTTGCGTGGTTTCTAAGTCTAGTAAGAGAGGACTCTCAAACTTCTGCCTAGGCTTCTTGGAAAATTTTCTCTTTCTCATTCCTTTATGGAAGCAGCCACCATGGTATGAGGAAGCCACCTACCAACAGAGGTGACATGTAAGGAGTTCTGCTCAACAATCCCAAATGGGGTGCCAGAAGACAGACAACAACATTTCTCTGCCATGTTTGCCACCTTAGAAATCCAGTCCAGTCAATCCTTTGGATGAACGAAGTCCCCAACCTACAGTAACTGCAACAGTAGAAGTAGAAATCTCAAACTTCTGGGGGAGGCTAGCCAAGATTCCATCCTCCAGAAGCTGGGTAAAACTCTAGCTGAAATACATAAAACTATCTTGTCCTGGAATCTCATCCCCCTGGGACACCCAGTGCATCCCCACTGGCCAGGGGACCTATTCTGGGGCAAAGACTGGAAAAAAGAACCCCTTCAGCCTTCCTGGACAGGTCTACATACTGTGATCCTTGTAACTCCTACTGCTCTTAAAGTTGCAGGCATTGCCCCTTGGATCCATCATTCCAGGGACAAGAAGGCACATCTCAATAAATAGCAGGACAGTTGGACTGCCCAACCCATACCCAGCCACCCCTTCAGAGTGCGAGTCAACTGGGATCCTCAAGCACCAACCTCATCAAACATCAGCTGAATATACGTCCTGCTCACCTTGGTATTTGGAGTTGGATTCACTGCTGTGGCCTCTACAGACTTGACTGTTGTGAATAGAGCCCTATTTGCAATTGCTTACTGGTATATAATAGGATGCTTTTGTGCCTTAACTTGCTTGTCCTTTACTTCCTTGCCCCCTCCCTAAGAGCCGATGCCCGCCCCCAAAATCTATGGCAGCTGCAAGTTAGTCAAAGCTGGTGCAAACAATCTGTGCTGAATGCTTCAGTCCTGTTCTCAGCAGGTGCAACTTCACCTTCTGTAATATATGATGCTCGCAGGGCAATCCAGGTTCATGCGCTTTACACCTTGCTGATTGCCCCATACCCCCGTGCCCCATACTTGCCCCCAGTAGAGGGTGTAGGGGTGGCAGCTATGGGAGTTACGACAAATACCTCTGCCAAGACCCCCAAAAAGGCAGAGGATTCTGCTGCTCTTGGAGCTTGCTAGTAGGTGCCACTGCTCCTTGGAAGGGAGTCCCACCGACTTCCCCCATCTCCTACAGAAAATCCCCAGCCCGGCAGGATATGGCATAGAAATCTGTGACCCCATAAAACTCACCTTATTAAACATAACCACCAGATCAGAAAATACCTTTTTAAAAGCCCAGGCAGGACTGAAAATTGGAATCAGAATGCACAGCCCATCAGGGCCAGACCCAGGGGACTTCATACTGGTCCAACCGATCCAGCTAACCCAATCCCAAGAGAAAACCCCGATAAAAAATATCAGTAAAGCTGCCCAGATGCTAAAAGCCAAAGTTAAAACAGGCCCCCACAATGTTCTTTGAACCAGTTTTGAAATTTCCACCCACTCCTAAATAAATCTCGAACCAATATAGCTGCCTCCTGCTGGCTATGCACTTCCTCCAGTCTAACCATCTTCTTTATGCTCATTCAGTGTCTTCTGAATTTCCTTTATCTGTCTCTTTTTTAAAAAAGATTTATTTATTTATTTACTTACTTTATCTATTTTAAACCCCCTCCCCTATTTTCTGTTTTTTTTGTGTGTGTCCATTTGTTGGGCAATTATCTGTGTCTGTTTCCTGCCCTGTGTTCTCATCTTTCTCCTCCAGTCTTCAACAGGATTTGATCCTGGGGACCTCTGATGTGAGCAAGAGGCATTCTGAAACTTGTGCCACCTCAGTTCCTGGTTTTTTGGTGCATCTCGTCTTGGCTCTCCCTTGTAACTTTCTCCTGTTACGTCATCATCTTGCTGCATGGCTCAGCAGGGCCTGGCATGTCTGCATGTGGGGCCTGGCTACATGTGCACCTTCTATGTATTTTCTATTTTTATTTTACCAGGAGGTCCCAGGGATTGAACCCAGGCCCCTCCATATGGCAGACAGATGCCCAACCATTTGAGCCACATCTGCCACCTCCTTTATCTCTTTAAACATACGGGCCTTCAACTCCTTGAATGGATATAGTAGACTTGCATGATTATCATTGATTAGTTGTCTTAAATCTTGTGTCTCATCAGAATGTTTTTTTGAGGTACCTGGGCTGGGGATTGAACCCAGGACCTCATATATGGGAAGATGGTGCTCAACCACTGGGCTGCATTGGCTCCCCAGTTTTGGCTTTTTAATTTATTTGTTGTTGTTTTTCAGGAGGTACCAGGGGTTGAACCATGGACTGCATATGTGTGAAGCAGGCACTCAAGTGCTTGAGATACATATGCTTCCCTCATCGGTATTTTTGATTTATTCCTTTGCCGGGGGCATCACTTCCTGTTTCTTAGTATGGCTTGTCATTTTTTGCTGATATCTAGGTATATGATCATGTTCGTGGATTTATTCTGGCAATTTCTCTCTCTTACCTAGTGGCTTTGTTTCATCACTCTTCTTTGACTTTTGGTTCAACTTGTTCTAAGTGTTTAAAATTGCCCAGCCTAAGAGGACCAGGGACTCATTAATAGAGCACAGATCAGATCCAAGTGGTCTAGCTCATGAGAGATTCCAAAAAGCAGTTTTTCATCCTGAATTTTCCCAGCTGGCCTGCAGATGGAGCTGTTTTGACTCTTTTCATAAAGGTGTCTGTTTCAATCTCTGGCTGTGATTCAGGTCTAGTCAGAGCCAAGATTCAATGTGTGCCAAACTCACTGAAGAGAACAAAGCATGCTCTGCCGTTCAACCACCATCCTGCTTCCCAGGGAGGATGATGTCTGTTCCCCTCACAGCTGGCAGCAATGAGTCACAGGATTTACCCTCGCTGTTCATCTTCAGGGTGGGAAATGGGTGCCATTTCTGGCCTTAGGTGCTGGTAGCTCATGGTTTTCATTTCAAACTTTTTTGTCTTTCTGTCCCTCACCCTCCTCGTCAATGCACAGCACTTTCCTGATAATCAGATCCCCAAAGCAGTTCCCTTGGGCTGCTTTTCGCTCTTCTTCCTTTGTTTTATTAAGAAAGCTGAGCCCTGTCTACCAGCTCCAATGCCATCTTCCTGGATGTCCTCTATTACTGTACTATTTTTTTAACAGTAGTTTCCTTTGTCACAATTGGTGAAAGGTTATTAATTGGTACTATTAACTATTGCCCACTGTTTACATAGGTGTATTTTTTCCCATATTACCCTATTATTAACACCTTGTGTTGGTATGATACCTTTGTTATAATTCATTAAAGAACATTCTTATACTTGTACTATTAACTATAGTCCATTGACTACAATAGGGTTCACTGTCTTGTACAGTCCTATGTTTCATCTTTTAATTTTTATTCTGGCAACATATTCAATCTAAAATTTCCCCTTTTAACCACATATACCTATAAAAGAGTTCTGCTGATTATGCTTACAATAATGTGCTATTAGGCCATTATTTTTATAGCATTTTTTTCTAACTGAGAGAGAGACAAATTGATGGACAGATTTATCTTCTTCTTTATTTAATATGGTGTTCTCCTTTGAAGATCTTGACTTAATGGAAGAATCCCATTCAACTTTCTTATGTTGCATGATCTAGTTTCTTACACCATTTTTCATCTTTAAAACTCATGTCACCCCCTGGAAGCAGTGTGCTTCCCAAAGAAGTCCTATTTCCACATTTGCTTAATATGCTGTCTTCCTCTCAATGTTCATTTTTAGCAGTGAGGCATAGAGATTGCACTTTTTTTTTCACAATAAACAATGTATTGAAATATGTTTGATGTCATTTAGGCTGGATTACATATACATTTGTGGGTTTCCCTCACCATTCCCATTTTATACTGCTGGAAGTACATGCTTGCCTGGTGTTTTTAGGCATCTAGATTTGTTAAGAAATCAAATGGTGTTCTGAATCCTGGTCCTTTGTATATAACATCTTTTCTTAACTGGAAGACTTCATGAACTACTCTTTATCTGTGGTGTTCACTCGCTACCTTTTGTTGTTAAATCTGTGTATTATATTTTAAACTAGAACAGTGTCCTCACTTTTGTGATCATTTTTGTAACTCATTGATGGACATAGTATTATTCCAACAGCTGCATTTTGGTGTCCTATGCTGTTAAAAAAAAACTTTACTTCCATTAACTGCATCAGTTTCCCAATATGATCAACCTTGAGCTGGTATCAAGAGTGGGATTGAGGTAAAGACCCAGGACACTGATGACTATATTACTTGGATGTGATATGGAGATACTTGTGGAAAGGGAAATGAATCTCAGCCAGGAAGGTGACCAGACCATCCTTGGTGCAGAGTCTCAATCACTATATTTTGGGCATTGTGGGAGTTTAACTGGAGCAAATCCATTTACCCAGGGATCCTTAGTGATGTCGCAAAATGGATTGAGAAAAGTTCGTTAGTATTTTAAAAGGATAAGGCCATTTACCATTCCCTGGCTATTTCTATTAGCTTTGAGAAGCATGGAAGAGAACCCTGAGGATTTTGGATAATCTGGGAGGAGCAAACCACTGAAAAATGAGTACACTGGTAAGGGAAACTGTAGGGTGAAACACCTGAGGTCTTATATTGGGAATGGAAGAAGGCCTGGAAGTCAATAAATTTCCAGGCAGAAATGAGAACAATGTGAGAGTGTTTAAGAGAAGATTTGAGAAGTGCTGTATTTTGTTAAAAATATCAGCTCACAGTAGTGAACAGGAACTCAGAAATGGTTTTCCACTTGTACTGAGTGCCTTCAAATTGGAAAATGAAAAAGACTTCAGAATTTTTAAAGACTCAAAATAATAAACTATTATGCATATGACTTCAACACAAGAAGTAGAATTTTTCCCTGAATGTTTTGGAGGGAAGGAGGAGTAAGTGAAAATCAGGGAACTTATCCCAATTACCCTATATTCATAAAGTGATACATATACCTCAGAGTGACTAACTCCATGTTCATGCCACGCTCCTACTAAGCCTGATTTTTTAGTACTACAGAGACTGCAACACTAAACTCTGTATTTTCCATGCCCCTGGCATCTTGGATTCCACTGATCACTTGGATACACTCAGCTGGTTGCCCTACAATACACTAAAAATGAAAAACTGAGAAATATCAGATGACAGTGGCATGCAGGGAGAACTTATGTTCCATTGATCAAGATGGCAAAAGCGTTTGATTGATTTCTCTAGAATCCACTGGAGTGACAATAGTTTCCTCATGTGGTGGCTCTTTGAGTGCAGCAGAGGCTGTGGAGTCTGAAAACCACAGTGGCAGCAGACCCTTTAGCAAGCTAATTCAATACTGTGTTTCTGGATCTGAACTTGCAAGTGCAGTTTCAAGCATGTTTCTTAGGTTGATTAATGATTGGATTCAAGCAGTGGTTTTGAGTTGCACACAGCAAATATGATGAAAGCAATAGTGCAATGGCACAGAATGAGTGTTCAAAAAGTGGAAGTGAAGGGCACAACATGGTTGTGTAATGGGTAAAAGCTAAATGGCTCAGAAAGCATACAAGAATTGAAAGTCTAATGGCTTGTAATGTGTGTATAAAATATAAAATTGCCTATCACACAGTGATATGCCTATCCCTCCTCTCAGAAACTCTGGTGACCACTGCCTTTATATCAATGGTACAAGTTCTTCCTTTACTAGAAAAATAAGTGTAAATTAGTCCATAGTTGTATTTCCCTCTTATGTTTGTTCATTCCTCAGTCTTGAGGATTTGGGGGTGGTGATGCCCACTCTTTTTCTGATTGAGAGGGGGCTTGGATCCCATGGGGCAGGTGGATGGAATTGTCTTACTTGCAGTTGTAGAAGCTCTCTTTAGATACTATTAACTTACATTTGTTCAGCTTGAAAGAAAAACAGTCTTATATGTGCTATCCACATTCATATTTCACATAATATATTTATAATTCACATAATATATTTAGTTCACAATAGGGCAGTCATTCAGTATTTGTCATTTTGTGTATGGCTTGCTTCAGTCAACATAATATCTTCCAGGTTCATCCATGTTATCATATGTTTCACAACTTCATTTCTTCTTACTGGTATATAATATTCCATTGTGTGTATATACCACAATTTGTTTGTCCATTCTTCAGTTGATGAGCAACTCAGTTGTTTCCAACTTTTCGATATCATGAGTAATGCTGCTATGAACATTGGTGTGAAAATATCTAGTCGTGTCACTTCTCTCAGTTCTTCTGGGTACATACGTAAGAGTGGTAATGCCAGGTACCATGGCAAGTCTATATTCAACTTCCTTAGGAACTGCCAAACAGTCCTCCACAGTGTCTGTACCATTCTACATTCCAACCAACAGTGAATAATCTTTCTTACCTCTTACATCCTCTCCAACATTTACAGTTTTCCGACTTTAATAGTGGCCAGTCTAATTGGTGTGAAAGGATATCTCATTGTAGTTTTGATTTGCATTTCCCTAAGTGCTAGTGATGTTGAACATTTTTTCATGTGTTTCACCATTTGTATTTCTTATTTGGACATTTGTCTTTACAAGTCTTTTGCCTATTTTTAAATCAGATAACTTGTCTTTTTATTAGTTGTATGATCTCCTTATATATCATGAATATTAAACCCTTATCAGATATATGATTGCTAAATATTTTCTCCCATTGAGTTGGCTGCCTTTTCACCCTTTTGACAATATCCTTTGCAATGCAAAAGTATTGAATTCAGAGAGGGTCCCATTTATCTATTTTCTCTTTTGCTGTTCATCCTTTGGGATAATCTGTCTGTCCTTATGCCAGTACCATGCTGTTTTTACCACTGTAGCTATGTAATATGGTTTAAAGTCAGGAAGTGAGAATCCTCCAACATTGTTGTTTCAGTTTAAGACATTATTTTGGCTTTTCAGGGCCCCTTACCATTGCAAGTAACTTTGATAATTGGATTTTCCATCTCTGCAGAAAAGGCTGTTGGGGTTTTTATTGGGATTGTGTTGAATCTGTAAATCAATTTGGGTAGAATTGACATCTTAAAGATATTTAGTCTTCCATTCCATGAACAAAGAATGACCTTCCATTTATTTAAGTCTTCTCAGTTTCTTTTAGCAATGTTTTGTAGTTTTCTGAATACAGGTCCTTTCTGTCCGTGGTTAAGTTTATTCCTAAATAATTGATTGTTTTAGGTGCTATTATAAATGGATTTTTTTTCTGATTTCCTCCTCAGATTGCACATCAGTAGTGTATATAAATGGTATTGAATTGTTGCATATTAACCTTGTATCCTGCCACTTTGCTGAACTCGTCTATTAATTCTAGTAGCTTTTTTGTGGAATTTTCAGGATTTTCTAGGTGTAGGATCATGTCATCAGTGAATAGTGAAAGTTTTATTTCTTTCTTTCCTATTTTGGTGCCTTTTATTTCTTTGTCTAGCCTAGTTGCTTTAGCTAGAACTTCTAGCAAAATATTGAATAGTAATTATGACAGTGGGCATCCTTATCTTCTTACTGAACTCAGTGGGAAAATTTTCAATCTTTCACCAATGAATACAATGCTAGCTGTAGGTTTTTAATATATGCACTTTACCATTTTGAGAAAGCTTCCTTCCACTCCTATCTTTTGGAGCATTTTTTGTCAAGAATGGGTACTGCATTTTGTCAAATGTCTTTTCTGCAACATTCAAGAGAATCATGTGGTTTTCATTCTTCAATTTATCAATGTGCTTTATTAGACTAATTGAGAATTTTTGCATCTATATTCATTAGATATATTGGACTGTAATTTTCTTTTTTCATAGTATCTTTATCTGGTTTTGGTATTAGGGTGATGTCGGCTTCATAGAATGTGTTTGGTAGCATTTTTTCCTGTTAAATTTTTTTTTAGAAGAGCTGGAGCAAGATTGGTATTAGTTCATCTTTAAATGATTGGTAGAATTCATCTGTGAAGCCATCTGGTCCCAGGCTTTTCATCTTTGGGAGGTTTTTGATGACTGTTTTAATCTCTTCACATGTGATTGGTTTGCTGAGGTCTTCTATTTCTTCTAAAGTGAGTGTAGGTGTTTCATGTGTTTCCAAGAATTTTTGATTTCATCTGCATTTTACAGATTTTTTGGCATATAGGTGTTCATAGTATCCTCTTATGGTCTCACTTATTTCTGTGGGTTCAGTGGTAATGTCCCATCTCTCATTTCTGATGTTACTTTTTTGTGTCTTCTGTCTTTTTTTCTTTGTCACTCTAGCTAAGAATTTGTCAATTTTGTTGATCTTAATGAAGCAACTTTTGGTTTTGATTCTATTGTTTTATAATTCCAGTTTCATTTATTTTTCTCTGATCTTTACTATTTCCTTCAGCTTGGTTTGGTATTAGTTTGCTATTTTTCTAATTCTTCCAAGTGTCCAGTCAGGTCATCAAATTTAGCTCTTTCCTCTATTTTAATGTAAGCATTGAGGGCTATAAGTATCCCTCTCAGCACTGACTTTGCAGTATCCCATAGTTTTTGATGTGCTGTGTTCTCATTTTCATTCATCTCAAGATATTTGCTGAATTTTCTTGCAATTTCTTTATTGACCCACTGATTGTTTTAGAGAATGCTGTTTAATCTCCATATATTTATAGCATATTTCCGTTTTCTGTCCATTATTGATCTTCAGTTTCATTCTGTTATGATCAGAGAAAGTGTTTTGTATAACTTCAATATTTTTAAATTTATTGAGACTTGACTTGTGACCTAATATACAGTCTAT
>JAQZBX010093485.1:0-12161 GCA_029593785.1 Cabassous unicinctus | reverse complement strand
AAAAAAAAAAAAAAAACTTCCTGAAGTTGCAAAGTCCAGGAACTGATGGCCTCACAGGGGATTTCTACCAATCATTCAAAGATGATCTAATACCAATCTTGCTCAAGTTCTTCCAAAAAAATGAAAAAATGTTGTACAGGAAAGAATTTTATGAATCCGACATCACCCTAATACCAAAACAAGGTAAAGGTACAACAAAAAAAGGAAATTACAGACCAATAACTCTATGAATAGAGATGCAAAAATCCTCAAGAAAATATTTGCAAACAGAATCCAAAAGCACATAAAAATTATACACCATGATCAAGTGGGTTTTAGCCATGTATGCAAGGGTAGTTCAACACAAGATAACAATTTGTGTAATAAACCACACTGATAAGAAGAAGAAAAATCACATGATCCTCTCGATTGATGCAAAATAGGCATTTGACAAAATAAGTCATCCTTTCTTGATAAAATCACTCCAAAAGATAAAAATGGAAGGAAGCTTTCTCAATATGTTAAAGTGCATATATGAAAACTCTTCAGATAGCATTTTACTCAATGGTAAAATACTGAAAGCTTTCCCACTGAAATTAGGAACAAGACAAGGATGACCACTGTCAACATTATTATTCCATATTGTTTTAGAGGTTCTGGCCAGATCAATTAGGTTAGACAAAGAAATAAAAGGCACCCAAATAGGAAAGAAGTCATAAAACTTTTACTTTTCACTGAGGACATGATTCTATATCTAGAAAATCCTGAAAAATCCACAACAAAACTACTAAAATTAATAGGCAACTAGATATAATGAGCAAACTCATGGAGTTAATAGCTAGAATATAAATCACCAGACAATAGAATGTGTTTAGGGAGTGGAGAGTTGGGATTTAATCTGTGCAGAATGAGTAAAAAGTTGTTTGTAATTGTTTGGAAATGAACAGAAATGGTGAAAGGACATTACAGGATTGGTAATTAGTAGCACTAACATTTGCGTATGATAGTGGTTTGATTTTGTTTTTGTTTTTTTGGAGTAATGAAGTGATGAATGCACAAATCTATGATTATACCAAATGCAGTTTATTGTACATTTTTGGTAAATTACATGTTTTATTAACAAAAAAAAAATAGAGTGGGTTGGGGGAAACGTAAGATATGGACTATAAGTAGTAGTAATACTTTGATGATGCTCTTTCATAATTTGTTACAAATATTTCACAACAATGAAATCTATTGGTGGTGAGTGGTGTATGGAAGCCCTGTATGATGTTATACATATTTGTTTTGTAGGTTCACAACTTTTCCTATGCACTTATTTTTTTATGAATATTCATGAGTGCATTATATACTTCATTAAATATTAAATGAAAAAATGTAAAACATCATGTATCCATAATTGCTGTATCAAACAGAAAAATCTCATTGCCCTGAAAATGCCCTGTGTTCCACCTATTCATCCTTTGCACCTCCCTTCTGAATCCCTGGCATTCACTATATTTATATGAATGTTACAAGTTCTCCTGTTAACACAAAACCATAACTGCAATAATGATAGATCTATACCTCATTTTCTACAGCTGTAAATTTGGGAAAATGATTTAATGACCTTATAAAATTTTTGCTATGATTAAATCAAATATTTCATATATGTTTAGGAGAATGGCAAAGAGTGCATGCCCAATATATTATTTCATAATAATGATTAATATTATAAAGTACAAATTTTCAATAAGCAGAAAACTGACTTTCTTATTAAACAAAGCCCCAATGATCAGAAAACTTTTCTAAATATTTACATATTGGTATTTGATGGCCACCAAAAAATAATAATATTTTATCCACCAAAGATTGGAGCTAATGGAGAGAGAAACACTGGGATCAGCCAAAGAACTTGTTAATGTGCCTTGAGTTGAACTGCCACAAAGGTACATGGACATCTACATACAAACACCATATTCCATGATGAATGGGTCAAGCAAGTGTTTGTAGATGGCTGCAGTTTAGTCACAAGCAGCGTGACTGTATAGCTTGACATTACCATCACAGTTTTACCTATTTTCATTGTGTTCCATCATGTTATTGCCTCCTTTCACTCTCAAAACTTCCATGGTTTGGAGAAAAAATTATATAGTCACCTTTGCCATTAGATATGTGGCAAAAGTTGGTTTTCAACACCAGGTATGTAAAAAGAAGAGTGAAATATTTTCTCTGAAACATCTTTGGAACAATCCCACTATCTCCTGTCTTATCATGTGGAAATTTTAAAAAAACAGACCTGGTTATCGGAATTTAAAATATGCAATAATAAGCTTGATGTAAAGTAATGAATTTCCCACATAATGTGTGCCCTGAGCCATATATACAAACACAGATCCTTCCCTTTTATTTAGAACATTACCTTCACTTAATTTTGGGATACCACTCTCTGTTTTCTCCTTCCTCATCAGAAGCTTTTCATTACCTCTTACCTTTGCAGTGCCCAGTGCTCTTTCCTTTGGTGTCTCCTCTTCAAATGTTCTCATTCCATGGGAGAATTAATGCTGTATCATGGCATTGTCATGCACATGCTAAAAATTATGAAATAGAAACTTCCATCCCTAACCTCTTTATTGTACTTGGGATTTGAATATCACATTTCCTCCTAAGTATCTCCTCTTTTCTAATTAACAGCTCAAACTTCCATGGTTGTTCCAAGAGCTGCTCTCATTCATAAAGAAGAAAGGTAGTCACAGAACAGACATCAGTCCTTAGTGAGTGTGCCACCCTGATATGCAAGAGTAAATAGGGATGGGGTAGACTCCTCAAAGGTTCCTGGTTCTGCCTCCCAGAAGAAATTTCCTTGTCCTTGTTCTTTGTAACATCCTGTCTCCATCCTCATAAAGGATCTACCTTCTGCATGTCAATCCTTGAAGGGAACATTTGAGAAGAGTTCCCCAGTGGGTTCTACTGTTTCCAAGCTAAATTATGCTATCATGGCTATCAGCCCGTTTGTTTATTTGTTTGTTTGTTTTAGGTTTATGTGTGCTTTGGTAATTAAAATTTATGATTCATTTCCTTCCAGTAAATTCTAGGTGCCAGTAACAACAAACATATACTAATCACAAATTCTTAAGCCTGATTTATTTAATCTTTTCTTCCATGCTTCTCTCCATTTGAATACATACTTTAAAACCTTCAGGAAAAATGAAAATACAGGTGTAAAGATCACATCTTTAAATTGATCATTGCTTGAGAATGTTTACTGGATCATCATTGATTAATGAAAACTTTTGCTGGAACATCAGTGCCCAAAGTATTTTTAATGCCTTTCCTTACTACTTATAGTATAATAGTAGTCAGATTTTTCAAACCCTGCAAGGTCTTGAACTTCTGTACTCCATTATTCCATTTCATTTTATTGAATGTTTTCCATTCTCTTTGTTATAACCCTTTGCCATAGATAACCAGCAGCCATTAACAAACACACTCAATGTTCTTTATCCCACCATCTACCATCGGATTACCTAATTAAGCACACACTTTTAGGTTTACTGTAATATCAGTAACCTCTCAAGTTACAACTTTGGATATTAAATGGTGTAATTAATGCAAGTTTCTCCAGCAAACAATTCTGAAGTTTTTGTGGTTTTATGTGAAAAGTGTTTTTCTTTTACTAGAGAAGATCCATTGTAGATGCTCTTAATTGAGCAGCTTTTCAGCATGACTTTTATCCCGTAAAGGATTGTGGTCTTATTTCCTTCCTTCCCAACTAGAGTCCTCTACTGGAAACCCTATATATTCATATAAGAGACAAAATACTAGAGAAACAGTGGAGGTTCATGCACATCATTCTTCAATATTTAAGGCCAGAAATGACCTGCACCAAAGGTTCTATTGGCACATATTTCTAAGACTTAACCTTGCAGGTATAAGTGGGAATGATAAATGAAGTCCTCTGATAGTAATAATTCTATTTTATAAACACATATGGCTTATTTTTTCTTCATCCAGACATCCGTCCAAATGACCACTTAAGAGAGAGATCCTCCTTGACCACTGAATATATGATATAGCAATATCAAGTACTCTATATTTTATTACACTGACTTATACTTACTCATTTGAAATTAATCCACATGACATATTATATATTTACTTGTCTATTACTCCACCCATATAGTCCTAAAACCTTTAAGGAAACTTGTTTTGTTCACTATTTAACTCTCAGATCTAGAACAGTGCATCTCACTTGTAATGGTTTACAAATATTTCTAGAATAAATAAGGAATAGAAAACAATTAAATATTAAGCAGTTTGACAAAACATAGTGAAATTCAGAAAGTGACAACAAAAAATTCCACTTATACCTATATTACATGTAAAAAAAACTTAAAATATTCAGGTGTACACAGAGGTTAACAATGATATAAATTTTATATTTTGCTATAGCAAAATTTGTAAGAATTATCTACTATTTAGTAAAGAAAAAATGAATAGAATTTGAAATTATTTAGAAAGTATTATTTATATGAAAACATTTATATGATTCAGTAATTTGAACTATATTCTTGAAAAGAGGAATACCTAAAAAAAAGACAAGTTACTGGAAAATAGATTAGAACCATATTTACAGAATTCTTGTGTGGATGTAAATTTAAAGAAGTATAGCAGAAAACAAATATTTCATATTTGGATATGTGTATGTAGAATATTGACCTTGATGGAGATATATCATTCACATTAATTGTTGCTTCTAAGAAAGGGTGGTGGAGAGGAAGGAGACACAAGGTGATATATTGATTGAGATTCTTTTATTTAATGAATCTTTTTATTCTCCAATACCATCATTTTGCTGGATACAAAAGGGTTGGGATGAGGGAGATTTAACTTTAAATTCACATGATAATGGAATATTAGACTCAACTGATATAACTAGCTTCCTTATGATTATTTAGGACCTTTCTTGGAATCGTCCAGTCCTCCAGAATCCTAGGTCTCTCCTTATACACTTTTCCATTCAGGCAATTGTATATCTTCTGGTGGAGGGCCCACAGTGACCTTAGATAAACCAGTATCCACTGGACTGTCTTCTCTAGTATTCAAGTGGGTCTGACCCAGCCTCTAACTTGGTTTTCACTGAGGCATGATAGTTGCCCTTTGGACTTTTGGGATCGTAGGTTAGCACTGTCATAGTCTTCACACTTTACCTCTGGTTGGGGAAGTTCATTAACTCCAGAGACAATTCTTTTACCACCTGCTCCATTCTTGACTCACAAATATGTCTGAATTTCATCACTGAGGCTCTCAGGAAATTCTAAATCACTTATATGCCACAACAACTCCTCTAAAGACCTGAATATGTGTGTGTTATATGAAAATTCATCAATTGAATCATTGGGTATTATGTAATAGTGCTAGTAAGAATGACATGAAGAAATAAAAATCCATGCAGATTAAAGAGCTGTATATAAAATCAAAGAATGATATTAGAAAATGAGATAGAAGCTATTTTTAAAATATTTTCAGGAAGGGGAATATCTTCCTAATAAAAAATATTTTTATAATATCAGAAAGTGAATGTATTTCACTCAAAAAATCTGGACAACACAGAAAACAATAAGCATACGTCAAAACCTCACTTTTAGAAAAGACACTTCATATATAACAAAGGATTAGCACTAATAATATGAAAGTAGTAAGAGCAAGTCAGGTAGAAGACAAACTATCCATTCAAAATATAACCAAACTTTATAAGTTGCCTATTTCAGAGGTTAAGAGGTGCTATATGGAAAGATATTAAATCAAACTTTGTTAGAGAAATGTAAATCCAAACATAACATATAATGTAATCAATGACATTGGTAATACTTTGTATAAAGTATTCCTATTTATGATTGATTTCATCAGGATCAAGGTAGATAAGATAATTGTTAATGAGAGTTTAAGGGTGGGTAGAACTAAGGATTCTCCTTCAAGGAATTTAGAATGATCAAAAACTATTGCCAGCCTTGGGCCTGAGGAGCCAATGAGGAGAGGCAATCATTCCCAGGATCCATGCTGGCCATGGTTGCAGGGGAAGACTCTCTCTGAGGCCACAGGTGTAGGATATCAGCCCTTAAGGGACAGAGCTGAGGGAAAAAATGCCCACACATCAGCCTCCTCCAAATGTCCTGTCTCTCACTTGGGTCTCTGATCAATCAATCTAGAAGGCAGAAGGACAAGTAGCCCTTCTGCAAGTCACAGATCGGAAATGGAAGGACAGAAAGGCAATTGGAGAAGGACATAGGCTGTACAGTATAATGGGGATATGAGAAATATGTCATCTTTCTTCACTGATGGGAGAGGCTCAATTGGTCTAGCTTTTTATAATATGCAAACTAGCACTCTACATCAAAATTTAAAAAAGAAAAGCTTTGATCATTTGAAGCATTGAATCTCTTCTTGAAATTCGTCCTACAAAATAATCACAGGTTTGAACAAAGATTTTACTAGTCATCAAAATCAACAATAGTACTATTTCTTATTTTCATAGAGCTGCTGTAACAAAGTACTACACATTGTTTGGCTTAAAACAAGATAAATTTATTGTCCCATAATTCTGGAAGCTAGAAATATAAAATCAAGTTACATGGAAAAGACAGTTCTATGACTCTCTCTAGGCTTCTGGCAATGGCTGGCAATCATCAGCCTTCCTTGACTTATGATATAACTTAATCTCTGCCTATGTAGTCACATGACTGTCTTCCCTTTCTCTCTCTACATCTTCACATGGTGTTCTGCTCCCTGTGCTTGTCTGTGTCCAAATTTCTTCTTATTAGGACACCAGTCATACTGTATTAGGGTCCCGCTCTACTCTACACTGCGCTGATTTCAACTTGCCTAATTCCATCTGTTATGAACTATTTAACAGTAAATTAACACTCTGGTACTAGGCATCAGGATTTCAACATGTTTTGGGGGGGATACAATTCAATCTATAAGACAATTTAAGTTTATTAATAACCTATCCTAATATTGATGACATATCCATCCTAGGGAATATGATCCAGTCTTTTAATGTACTTGAACTACTCAAGATAGGTTGTTAAATTTAAAAAAAAATGTTGCTGGTAATTACTTAATTTCTCATAAAAATGTTTGGATTTTATAACTTCAGGATCTTTTTACTCATAACATTAGTGGTTATACTTTCTGAACTTAGCATCAAACATATATATAGAAATCATTTATTTCCAAAATCTATCCTAAGATGAAAAAAATAAAGGAATATAAATTGCATTGAATGTGAATTTCAATGTATCTAATTTCATTTATTAAGTCTGATTTCCTGAGTCATTCCTAGAAAAATGGTTTTATTTCTGTTTCTTCAAATTTATCCCTTGAACACACTTAAGAAAGGAGATAATTTATGAAAAATATAACAAGCTTCATTACCTACTTATATATTGGTTTATTTGTAAATTTGGTGAAAAATTCCAATCTCAGTCCTCAATTTGCATTGAAGGATGTAGGAATCCTGATACTTGTGATATGTTTAGCATATTATTGAGGCCTCAGAAGCACAAACACGTACAAATTCTGACATTTGAAAATTTTAAAGTCACATCACATTTTATTTTATTGTAAAATTACTAACTTGGCACCATAGGAAAATTCAATTCCCAGAATCAATTTCATTTTGTTTAGGAACTCAGGATATAAGAAATTTGGAGGAAAAAAATTTCATCCATATCTAGGAATTTTAAGTATTAGATACTATATTCCATTTATTATACGATTTTCCCAACTGCATAGTTCTTGTATATATTACAAGAGACAATGAAAAAATGTTTTTGAAACATTTACAAACAAAAATAATCCATTGTTCTAAGTATTTTAATCAAAAGATTTTTGATTTGAGGTAAAGTAAAAGAAAAAATCATTTTTGGAAGAATAAATGTCCACAATCTAACCAGTTCCTATTTGTTCCTCATTTCTTGGGTTTATCATAATAGATTAAGAAATTGAAGGGTTACACATACACTTGTCAATCATTTCAAAATTAATAGGGTGTGCATATTTTATTGGGTTGGTTTGACGGCAGCAAACTTACTGGAATTTGGTTTTCTAACATCTTTAACCAAAACATATCAAACTTTGGATTTTACAGTCATGAAATAATGGAGTACATCAATGGGAAAAAGGAAACTGCATTTTTGAAACCACCCAATTTTTCAAATTGCATGCAACCAATTTGAAAATGATAGATATGCAACCATATCTGTGAATTTATTTAACAGATTCAATAAGGCCACAGTCATCCCAAATATTGCTCACCTCAGTCGCTTGCAGGGTCTATTTTCATAATCAGTCATCTCACCATTGCCTCTCCACTGGCCTCCCTGCTTCTAATCTTGCACTTCTATTGTTTATCACTAAAGTAACATTCCCAAAATATAAATCTGGTTGTAAAATATTGAATTACAGAGAGAAAGAAGTGGGGCTATAAACTGAAGCAAGAAAAAGCAAGCTATTAGTGGATTCACCAGTCCTTCTTGGTCAACGCTTTGACCCAATGCTCCTGCAATGCCTTTCTCCTGTCATCATGTCACTGAGCTCGCCCCCCATCCCCAGCATCCTGTACTCATCTGAGGGTAACATGGAGTCCAACGCAACATTTAGCTAGAGGGATGTCTCTCAGATGTCTGTTTTGTTGTTGTTGCTTTAATGGTACACTCATATTTCATAGGTAGAACTGATATCTTATTATCAACAGTAATCTTTGAATATGATTATCATATCAATGTGGGTTATTTATTGCACATATTTGCATATATAACTATGTCTACAGTTCAAATTACTTGGGGACAGTAACCTTGAATTTTTCAAATTTTAACCTCTTTTAGCTATGATTTTGGTTTATACCATAGCATAAGAAATGCTTGCCAAATAAATGAGAGATTGACTATTTTATGAATTGCCCCTCTATATTTTACTAATGAATCACAACTTCAAAGCTAGTTCAAATGTGATCTTATGGATATGGAACTTTCCCTAAATCATCCTTCCACACTGGTAAATATTTTCCCAAATTCACTAATGTAGTCATGGTCCTACATCTAAACATGATACTAATAGTTTCAGAGTACTAACACCCACTGTATGCTTTCAGGATTGGGCCTTGTGGAACACAGAGGCTTTCCATAAAGGTGTGCAGATGACTGGATTTTCTCAGAAATGAATAGGAATGTTAGAGTGACCATGATTTCTAAGCCCTTAAGTTAATTACACTGCCACCAAACAGAAAGTATGAACTTAAAAAAAGGAGGGAGGGCTGATATTTTAATTATTCATTTGGAAAATGTTATATTTCAGAGAAGTAGAAATAATAAGAATAGTATAAGTAATACATATACCCATTCACCTAACTAATCTATTGTTAATATTAATTAATATTAGATCCCCTTTGTTTCCCTCTTTTTTCTCTCCCTCTCTCTTATGAGAGTCAGTTGCATACTTCAAGAACTTTACCACTAAATATTTTCATAATGTTTTTCTTACAAAATTATGGTGCAGTTACCAACTTCAGTGAGTGTAATATCAATAAAATATGATTGTATTATATATTTTGAATGGAATGAATATGTAATAATGAAGAGTTTCCTTTACAGGGAAACACTTTAAAAACTAGTGAGATGGCACACCATGGCATGGGAGTCTGAGGTATAGTATTGACATGAGATTCTAAAATTCTTATCTATAGAGAAGAAGAAAAGAAATGGGTACTATATAAATTTATTACTTTTTAGTTTCTTGAGAGACAGGTCCCAAACTCAACATTTTCTTCAGAGCTCCTGTGACATCCTTATTCCCAAGACTGTAGACTAAAGGGTTTAGTACAGGTGTGAGTATGGTGTAAAAGAAAGACCACCATGTCTTTCTCTCCTGTGTGGTAGGAGCTGGGGAGCATGTAGGTGTAGGTGGCAGCCCCATAGAACAGGATGACCACAGTCATATGGGAGGAACAGGTGGCAAAAGCCTTCTTCTGGCCTTCTGCTGACTTCATCTTATGGATGGTGAGCAGGATGAAAAAGCAGGAGCTTGAAATGACTGTCACGGGGATAAGGAGCATGAGGACACAGCACAGGTACATAAGTGTCTCCACAATGAGGTGTCAGAGCAGGAGAGCTTCGTTATGGCAGGAACCTCACAGAAGAAGTGATGGATCTCATGGGATCTACAGAAGGGGAAGGACATGGTAATGGGTGTGAGCACAAAGCCATCTACCAAGCCCAAGAACCAACAGCTAGATACCAGGAGGACACAGACTCTGTGGTTCATGAGGACAGGGTAACTTAGTGGATGACAGATGGCCACGTACCGGTCATAGGCCATGGCACCAAGAAGGAAAAGTTCTGATCCTACTAGTGTCACATAGAGGAATATTTGGATCCCATATTCTGGAACTGAGATCTTATTCACACCCATGACCTGGTCCATGAGCATCTTGGGCACAGTGATGAAAATGTACATCACATCCATGAGAGACAATTGACTGATGAAAAACTACATGGGTGTGGGGAGGTTGACATCAGAGTGTATAAGAAGGGTCAGGATGGCATTTCCAGACAAGGCCATCAAGAATATCACAAAAAT
This sequence comes from Cabassous unicinctus, assembly GCA_029593785.1. Taxonomy (NCBI): domain Eukaryota; kingdom Metazoa; phylum Chordata; class Mammalia; order Cingulata; family Chlamyphoridae; genus Cabassous; species Cabassous unicinctus. The sequence goes on along the minus strand of JAQZBX010093485.1, from coordinate 1,565 downwards.
GACCACACAAAGCAGAGATGGATGTTTGGATTGACTGAATAGTCCCAAGAGGATAAAAGCAGAACTTCCATTGTGGTTGGTGAGCCATGTGGTATTTGACATGATGTATCAAGGTTTCACCTATGGTTATCAAGGTAAACATTGGCATTACTTGGATCACTAATGGGATATGACTATCTAACATACATGTATAGAGACTATGCATTTTTGTGCTCATATGTGAGTTTTTACCCAGTTGTGCTAATAAGCAAAATTCCCACGAGCACATTTATTTTAAGCTTATAAATTACCTCTTATTTAAAAAATTTATTAAAAATGAGTGAATTCCCAACTCTGGGTTGAAAGGATTGGTAACACACAATATTGCCGCAGTTCAGGGAGATGAGGTTTCCTGATGATAATATATATTATCATGTACTGGAAGTTTGTAGAATAGTGGCTCTATGCAAATACAAGGAATAGGTGACTGGAAAACAGAAATATCATTATCCTATTTATAGAGTTCTGGTGATGCGAATGTGAATTGTATTTACCTCTCTGGTTTGAGATCTTAAAATCACTTGGAAGTGTATCCCATATAGCAAGCATTCAAAAAATAACTTAAAATTTATTTGGGCAAAGGCTTACCCAAAGTTTGACCCCTCTGCTGATATCACCTGTCTGCCCTGTGAGGCTCTGTGATTGCATGGAAAGAGTTAGGCAGCACCACAGGCAGGGTGGCACCCTCATGATTTCACTGATCCTCAGAGAACCCTAGAGTAGTGGACAAGGAGCTCAGACTCTGCAGCCTAACTTAGACATGGATCCAGCCTCCCTTCTACCTGCACTGTGCCCTCAGCTAGTTACTTTATCCTCCCTCCTTGTATTCTCTGTCCATGAAAAGGAAGTAAGAACAATGCTTGACCTTAATGTGCAGTGAAATAATGAACACATTCAATGAATTACCAGTCCCAGATAGGTAAACACATACACTGTTAGGTTAGAGAATTAATATCTAAGCATATTACTGTGCAGAACCTATATGAGTTGACAAAGATTAAAAATAAAATAATTATTTTATTATTGCTAAAAGATCTATTACTTCAGTTCTCCAATTTCAATACCTTTTACATAGATTTAAGAATTTGCATTTGGTCATTTCTATAGTTACAGAAAATATATTCATTTATTTTTTTTTAAATTTCTAATCATTGGTTATGCTTAATGGAGGATTCCCTCTCATTTCTGTCTCTTCTCTAAAGTGAAAATCACCTCTATAAGCTCCCAACATTTGCTCTAAATCTCAGGGGCTTGGGGACTAATATTTAAAGTCACTGAGATTTACCAACAGGGCTTTAGTTGTTTTGCTTTATTACTCACCACAATCAATTTTTCCTGGAAACTGTGATTCATAGAGGGAAAGTGAACAACACAGATATCTGTCACTCCATGTCACTGCTTTTCTGCTCTCTCTTGCAGCTTACAATCTTTTGTCACTTTGTCAAACCTAGGAAATGATTCAAAGACAAATGTAAACCTCATTACATTGAATGAAGACACAGTCGGTCTATTCAGGGGAAAAAAAA
>JAQZBX010093484.1:0-12141 GCA_029593785.1 Cabassous unicinctus | reverse complement strand
ATGATGCAACAGAAAGAGACACAGGGGAGAGTCAAGGTGAGACATGACAGAAACCAGGAAATGAGGTGGCACAAGTGAGGGGTACCTCTCTCCCACATTGGAGAAACCAGGATTGAATCCCAGTGAAGCCTAGAGGAGAAAAATGAGAAGAGAAGACAGAAAAAGAAACAGACACAGAAGATCACACAGAGAATGGACAGAGACTGCAAAAACAGCAGGGGGAAGGGAGGGGAGAAAGGGCAAAAAAAATAGTAACACAACTTGTTTTTCTTAATAAAGTACAAGAAGTTGTTTTGATAAAAAAAAATAAATAAAATAAAATAAAATAAAATAAAAGCAATGCTACCTTTCTTATAAATAATCTTCTCAGCTATGCCAGTAAGTCTGTCTGAAAACCCCCATCCAACTAGTCTTATTTCCCTTACTCTTGACACTAGATAGATATACCTTCTGGCTGTCATGTGTTCCCCTATTTCCTCCATTCCTACTCCAAAGCTCACAAAAGTTTCCCAGTTCATTCTGGAATACCAAAACATCCCAGGCCTATAGTCAAAATCTAACTCCTACTTCCCTTGACTCTGATTTTCCTGCATTTTTACCCTGTATTTCTAGAAGACTTGTGTTTAAAATCAAATACTGCCTGTTGGTCTTGCAAGAAAGGCCTAATTTGGAATGATTATGTAGCAGCTTCACACAGCTAACAGTGTTATTCCCTCAGACAACATGAGCTACCATAAGGCTTTTTTTTTTTAAAGATTTATTTATTTATTTATTTATTTATCCCCCCCTTGCTGCTTGTCTTTTACTGTGTCCATTCGCTGTGTGTTTCTTCCGTGTCTGCTTATCTCCCCCTTGCTGTGAGGTCCTGTTGCATCAGCCCACCGCGCCACGCGGGCCGGCCTGCTCTCACAAGGAGGCCCCGGGAAGCGAACCGGGGGCTTCCCGCATGGTAAACGGGGGCTCTATCGATTGAGCCACACCCACTTCCTGCTGTGAGGTCTTGCTGCATCAGCCTACCGGGCTGCGCGGGCCGGCAGGCCTGCCCTCACAAGGAGGCCCCGGGAAGCGAACCCTGAACCCGGGGCCTCCCATATGGTAAATGGGAGCTCTATCCATTGAGCCACACCCGCTTCCCACCATAAGGCTTTGACCTTGCATACCTTCATGATTGGGTGGGAAGATTTTCCCTTTTTAATAATTGATTCTGAATGATTTGAAACTATTTCCCAAGAACCCAAGGAAAGCAAAAGGTCTCTGGGCATATTCTTCTAATAAAAAATTTTCTTCTTTGATTTTTCCAGATTAGACATAATCTATCATTCTAGAGCATTGTTAACAAATTTTAAATTAATAAATATCAAAGATTAAGTGATTTCCAAGATATAATCACATTCACATGCTGTTGATAGCATTTAAAATTGGTAGAAATCATTCAGACTTCAAGTAACATCATCACCTATCAGGGTCAAAATGCGTTTAAAGCTAATGAAATAATTCAATCCAAGCAATAGGCTCTATTCAGGAAGAGCTTTACCACAGCATTAGATACATAAACAGAACACTGGAGAAAATGTAGATATCTAACAGGAAGTGAAGGGTCTGGTCAAATATGGTACAGAAATATAAGAAAACACTAAGCACATCAAAAATAATGGTGAAGAAACATGGGTAAAGTTTATGATATAACATGATTTAAATCTATTTACTTGTCACATCATCTTTTTTTAAAAAATCATTTGGAAAAAATGACACACCCCAAAACTTCCAATTTTTAAAGCTTCCCCCATCTAGCCTACTACTTTTTTGCTTTCTTTCTTATATACCATCATTCTGGTCACTCTATTTTCCAGTATAGCTGTCTTTATTTCCTTCACTCATATTGACAAAAAAATTCACTATCATGCTTTCTTTTCCAACTTTCGAAAAAATGCCAATAAAAGAATAAAGAGTGGAAAGCAAAGCCATCCTATGGTCACTGTACATAGCCTCCCAAATCATGCCTTGCTATCGTTGTGATGGCTACACAACAGCATAAAGAGACTGAAATGGAAGAAGACTGGGGAACTGCACCATTGCTGCAGAGCTATTTTCTAATCATTTATGCCTATCTTAGCATGCAAAGGAAATAGAAATTTAAAATAATCAACTACTTCATGTCTCTTACCTATTGCATGAATCAGATTCTGGGGGAGAAAGAGCTTCTTCTTGAATATCAATGCCATTAGAAGAATCATCTGGTCTATCAGGCTCTGACTTCCCAGGAGAGTCCAGCTTTGACTGAGGGAAGTGATTTGTTATCAAGGTCACATCTGAAAATTTCATTTTACTATCTGCTTGTCCTAAAAAAGAAATGAACAAACAAAAAAAGAAACAGTTCACAGTAAGTACTTTAAAATCTACAACTTCTGTATGTCCATCATCTCTATAATATTCAGTATTGCTGCCTGTACATAGTAAAATAAAAGCATATGTAACATTGATTCCAAAACTCTAGTGAAAGCCAGAGAATTTGATTCAAAATTACAAATGGTGCCACCTAATTATATTGTCCACCCCACGTTTTTCCAGGATTAGTCTTTTTTTTTTTTTTTTAAGATTTATTTACACATACACACACACGTTTGCGCTCGCTGTCTGCTCTCTTGTGTTCATTTGCTGTGTGTTCTTTTGTGTCTGTTTGTCTTCTCTTTAGGCAGCACCGGGAACCGATCCTGGGACATTCCGGAGTGGGAGAGAGGCACTCAATCTCTTGCACTACCTCAGCTCCTTGGTCTGTTGCGTCTCTTATTGTCTCTCCTGTGTCTCTTTTTTGTTGCATCATCTTGCTGTGCCAGCTCTCTGCTCGGGCCAGCAAACCTGCGTGGGCCAGCACTCTGTGCAGGCTAGCTCTCCACTTGGGACAGCTCGCCACGCAGGCCAGCTTGCCTTCACCAAGGAGCTCCGGGAAACGAACCCTGGACCTCCTATATGTAGATGGGAGCCCAATTGCTTGAGCCACATCCACTTCCCTCCAGGATTATTTTTAAAACAAAATATCCTGTCAAAATGGCAAGCTGTTGCAGCATCAGGCTAGTGACTGGATGGTATTCAAAAATGGTATTATAATGCTTCAGGGTTCAAAAAACTAGGGTTAATGCGAGATGATACAATAGCCAGAGTGAAGATGTAAAAGAAGCCATAAGAAGGCTTCCCAAAAACCTTTATAATGACAGGATGTTTCACATTAAGAGAGCACTGGACCTGACCAGGAAGCATCAGATCTGCCGAAAGAGCAGTGGACAAAATAAGAGGAGGATAAATTCTACCTTGAACTATATCTGAATGAAGTTATTTGGGAAAAGAAAAGAGAGAAGAATGGGCAAAGAAATAATCAAGTAATTAACACTGTGAATGCAGCTGTCCTCAAAATATTTTTATGAAGTTCGCAAACCTTACAATGTATAACTTAAGGACTCTTTGGGATATAAATGTATTAGTTTAAACAAAACAAAACAAAAAATATCCTTTAAAACCAGGAGTAGGAAGAAACTTGTAATTCTAATGTGGCTTCTATTTACAATATTACTAAGGAATTCTTGCATATTTCATCAGAAAAGAGATACACTAAAATAAGATGCACAATGAAAAAGGATTAAAGGTTAATTTTTCATTTAATAAGAAAACCACAATATTTGTCTCTGACCATTATGTGGTAGTGAATCTATCTGGACATTTTCCTAAATTTGTTAAATTTAGAATCTAATTATTCATTATGGAAAAGGAAAACTAATCAGACATAATAAATATTTCCATTTGATTCAATACACAGTACATTTCTATGCATCCCTTGTCATAACCTCAATTTCTGAGGTCTCAGTGCAGGTAAAGATAAAGGTCGAGAAAGGCTGGTGGGATGCAGTTACAGTGTTTACAAGAGCATGGCCAAATCTGAGTGAAGAAAACAAAATCCATGGAGTCTTCAGTACCCAGGACTCTCCTTCTCGCAATCTGTTTCAGGACTCTCCTGAGACTTTAAATTATGATGTCTTGAAGATTCAGGAACTGAATAAGTACTTAACATGCACGGCACCTGTGCTGATGCTGGGAGCTCCCCCTTCATGAGCTTCATCCCAGAGAAGCAAAGCTTTCACACCTTGCTCACCCAGTCTGCTTGTAAAGGCAAGTGACCTTTAACAAAGGACACTTAAAAGAATGTTCAAGGGATGTTTATGCAAGAAAACTTATGGAAAAAGAATTGGATAAGTTCTTCAAAAAACCCTTTCCAAGTCCATATAGTCAAGCTTTTTCCAGAAAGAGTTACAAGTTTTTGTTACACTGAAAGAACAGCATATATCACAAGAGTATAATCTCTAAATATAAGCTCCAATGTTGCTTGGCTATTGTATTAGTCAGCCAAAGAGGTGCTAATGTGAAATACCAAAAATGGGTTGGTCTTTATAAAGGGTATTTATTTGGGGTTAATTTCCACAGATACCAGGCCATAAAGCATAAGTTTCTTCTCTCACCAAAGTCCATTGCCACGTGTTGGAGCAAGACAGCTGCCAGCGTTTGCCAGGGTTCAGGCTTCTTGGGTTCCTCTCTTCCCGGGGTTGCATTTCTCTTTGGGCTTAGCTCCTCTGGTTCCTCCACAAGGTCAGCTGCAGACTCTCAGGTGAACGGCTCACTTCTCTTCTCCTGGGGCCTTTTCTCCAGCATCAAAACTCCAACATCAAAACTGCTTCTCAAAAACTGCTGCAACTCTGTTCTTTGTGATGCCTTTTATATTTTCTTCCCCCACCAACCAAGGGGTGGGGCTCAATGCCCTACTGACGTGGCCCAGTCAACCCCCTAATCATAACTTAATCATGTCCAGATTAACAGATCAGTTTACAAGCATGATCCAATTATATTTTTGGAATTCATAATTACATCAAATTGCCCAACAGCTACAGCTATTAATAAGACATCATTACTAAAGCAAATTGGCACCCTCAAATATTGATCAGGAAAAGGAAAAAAGAAGCTAAACCAAAATGACCATCCAGGATCTCTAGGATCTCCTCTTGAAACCAGATGCCTGGATCATGTTAAGAGAAATCAATCACCCAGTAAATTCACTGCACTCAGGAAACTATATCACTCCATTGGCCAGGAAAATGCAATCAAGCAGGCAAATCAAGGAAGAGGAAATCAACTCAAAACAATCTTTTATTTTTGCGCCCCATCTATATTCTTCTCTTACTTCTTCTCCTCTCACATAAGCTTCTAAAAGATAAATTCCCTCTTAAGGACAAACATCATTAAACAAGTTGTAGGGGTGGAAAGCCAGCTATCCTTCATACCTGCTCTTAGATCTCAGAATGCAGGACCTCGAATAGAGCCGTAACTGTGAGGCTCAGACATCAGACCTCCCCAAAGACAGGGAGCAAAAACAGATTTAGTTTTTCCTTGAGAGAACATGCACTTTGTTCAATTAAATGAGCACTGGCACTTAAATGAGCAAGTTTATTCTAAAAAGCAAACATTACACGTGGTGTAAGGGGCTACACAAAACTCACCTTTGCAGTCATTCTGTTTCTCTCCCTCACTCCCCACCTCTCCCAGACATGCTCATTCATACACAGCAATATACCAGCAGCAATCACCTCTGAACCCCAGAGAGAACAATATTTAAGTATATATACACAAAGAATACATAACTGAGCACAAGCTATCATTCAAGAGAAATTCAGCCAATATACAAAAATGTTCTCCTGATGGGAGATATTAAGCCAGATTTTCTCAGGAACTAAACTACTTTCTAGGAATATGCTTGAACAACTGCGTGACCAAATTCAAGTTGTTCGGAGACCCTAAGATATACTGAGGCAGCAACCTACCAAATAGCACCAGGAACATTGAGGAAAAAAGTGAGGAGTGATAGTTCTTACTCTTCAAGATAGCTACTAAATTGTGAAGTAGCTTCATGTGCATTTCCCCCTGTTATGATTCTCTTTTATCACTGGCCCAAAGCTCTGGCAATAGAAATATAACATTAATCTCAAATTTTAAAATGACTCAAAATTAAGGAATAGGTTATTTCATCATACCAAGTGTATTAGCTTTAGATGTTTTTTAGCAGAACATTCCATCCAAAATAATTATGAGTGTTCTATAACAAAAACTAATTTATTTCCTTTGTAGGACATCATAGGATCCCCAGCAATAAATCCTACACCTAGAAAACATCCTCAAGTTTAAACAAATAAGAAATTTATGATTTATCATTAACCTAAAGGAAGACAGATTTCAGATACTCTGTTTCTTCAGAACATTCTTCCAATCATTTTCCCCATACACCTAATAATAAACCTAGTTTCCATTCAATAACTGCTACATGACGTTTACCTTAAAAAAGCTTTTTTCCATTTCAAATACCTAATAACTCCAAAGTAAATTTCTTTGGTTTTATTTTCTTTTCATATTATAAGTAAATAGTGAAATTCAACACATTTCTGTTTTTAATTAAAATCTCTTACCCATGCTTACAGATAACTTTTCTGTAGAGTCATCTTCTTTTTTTGTTACTTTTATTTTTGACAGTTCAACAGTTTTTTTGTATCCTTTTTTGGCTTGATCCACCAGAAGCTGAAATTCATTATGATGTTTTTTACCTGAAATTAAAAAGATTGTCTCAGTAAAGCAAGGACTATAAAAGTTAACCATCTACAACTGACAGACTGCATATGAAGACATATATAAGCTTGCTCAAGAACAGTATCCTTAGGTATCACTTGCAATGAACTTAAAATCTGTCAAGCACAAGAATACAAAGGGCTAGGAGATCATGGAAGCCTCTCAATTTATTTATCTTCTCCCTCAGATACAAACATGGAAACATGATACTCCTTGTTTGCTACAATAGTTTTCTTCTCAAGCGCCATACTCTAGAGAGGCTTTTGACAGAGCATGAAAGATACTGCTTTCTTAAATCCACCATTAGAGAGACAAGATATAAACCCCAAAGACACCATTCTAACTTCCAAGACACAAGAGAGTACTAAAATACAGAGTAATAACTGAATATAAAAGCAGAAGCCTCTAGGAAAGTTAGGTTATTAAAAAAAAAACCCAAAGGATATCCACTCCAAATGCCCCCTTTTCCCCTCACCTTTCCCATTTCCCATCAAAACCCCTTTATTTTAACCTTGTAAGACTCTCTCCCCCCAATGTATTTTATCTTAGGATAATAATACAAAATTTACTACTACTTTAACACATCTGGACATAATTTAATTAACCCCAAATTCAAGGTCACCATTATTAAAATAAATTACTTTACTCAATAAACAGTAGTGGGCCAGATTTAGGGCATGGATTCCAGGACATCTTTGTGTGATTCTGAAGCATGGTTCAAATAGCTGAGGTTATAGTTTACTTATCTAGCAATCTTAAACACTTAAACCAATGTTTTTAAAAAGTCATAAATCCTATAGAAAATATTTCAGAAACACTGCAAATGGCTAAAACAAAATTTTGAGACTGTTTTTAGACAATAACCAACAATATACTGTTTTAATCACCTGGGTTCTTACATTTTGTCTGTAGCAAAAAAAATAACTAGGTGTAGAGAAAAATTTGTGCTTCAGTTGAAAACTATATATTGTTTAGAGCTATCCTTCCAAGATTCTAGCCATTTATTCCCTTCAAGCTATCTTACAATTCTGTAAGTCATAGATAACTGATAGTATGGAAATAATCACTGTCTATAGACCTGCAAAATTCTGTCTGGTGGATGTTCAATTGACGTCCCTCCCCCAACTGTGGAAGGAGCCAGTTTTACCTCCATTTGCACATTCATTTCAATATTCCTGATTTGTAAATTGTCTGTTCCTTAAATTCTCCTTTGAACACATTATGACATCTTACCAGAACCTTCTCTAATACTGTTCATTTTCTATCTGTATAAGAGTAATGATTTCATGCATTTTAGACTTAAAGACAGAGACTATAAGACACATCACTCTCTAGGCAAGATTACAAGAGCTAGAGAAGAGTGGAAGACTCGGGAAAGTCATGCAATCACCATCTGAGAGTTGTATTACTTTTAAATGAACTAGAGGCAGGCTCCTGATCATTTTAGGTGAAACTTTTTCCCACGGTTAACAACTAGGCCAGGCGCATTTGCGACAGGGGGGTATTCCACTGATAAGTACAGAACAATATTAGAATAGCAAAGAGGAGGTTACATAGATAATCTTGGGTTCTTCAAATATCAGATACTTCCATATCACAGCAGTAGAAGAGTGGAATGAATTTCACCTTCCAAAGGCTTAGGTCAAAAACTTCCTGTTGGTATTTGCATCAAACAAGGCTGCCCCTACTTCTGGCATCATCTGCTGGGCTATGAGATCCAGCTGGCTTTCTAGGGTATTGGAAACCTTTATTTTATAATCTCTACTATAGCAAGTTTGAAAGTTATTCTTTAACATGGGAAAAGAGAGTACTAAATTATGGAGTACAACAAGGAAGAAAAGAGAGTAGTTGGATGCCCGTATTTGGATATTTGTAAGCATAGCAAAGATGTTAGGGAGAGACTGCTCTGAATTCCAATATAGTTATGTGTATGATACATGTGTGAAAACTCCCAGTGAATAATGGGTTGAGTTGTATAATGTCTGGTAAAGCAAGAGACTGGTTAACATTTCAGCAAAAGAAATGTAAGCTGACTATAGAGATTACTGGGAAAAGTCAGCTCTTCAGAAATGAGATTTCTATCCTTAAGGATACAAGCTAGGTGGTTTCTTTCAAGTCCTGTTCAACTCTACACATTTGAGGATAATCATTTTGTACTTCTTCAGCTCCCCAGAATCAATGAACCTTCATTATGAAGTTTCTGTTAGCAAGGGTAACAGAGCACTATGGGATCTACATAATTTAGTTAGACCTGCCTGGTCTTGGTCTTTGGTAGAGCAGACATTTTCCTAGTAAGCCCACTCTGTTGTGCACATATGGATTGTAGATTTAAGAATTATTCAAGAAGCTTGCTAAAGCAGTCATGCTAACAGTTAAAAAGGCTTAATGACTTCCTCTTCTGAAGGAATAAAATCCCAGGGTTTTTAAGAGAGATTTTATTTTTAAAGTCTAATTATCTCTAGACTTAAACCAAAGTCTGCTATGCTGGCTGGAAACCAAAAAGTAAATGGCAGCCACTGCTCTGGCTTCGGCCCAAAAAGTCCAATAACCCCTGCTCAAAAAATAAGTGGAGCATTTACAGCTATATGATCTCAGAAAAGTAATTCACCACCTCTGAGCCTCCATTTCCTCTCTGTAAAATAAGAATATTTCAGAAGGCTGTTTTGAGGATTAAATGGAAACAAGTATATTCCAACAATGCATGAAACTTCATAGTGTGGTGCATTTTCTGAAATATAATTAGCATTAATCTTCAGAAAAACAAAAGTAAGGCAAAGGTGTTTTTCCCTCTGCTTTGAGAGTACAGTCAAACAAAAACACTGTAGACCAAGGATATTGCTCTTAACTCGAAACCCCTTCTGATGACAACACAGAGCTACAAGGGTGAGCAGAAAGTAGGCACATTAGTGTTTAAGGAGTTGAGTGGAAGACAGAAAACTTGAGATCACCTACAGTCAGGAAGCAGCCAGCACACTCAGAACTTAGTTTTCAGAGCTGTGCTCCTCTGGTTGCTCACTAGCCAATGAAATCATTTACAACTCATAAAACAACTATGAAAACAAAAAACACCCTATTTTTGTTTGGGAATGCCTATCACAAGGAACAAAAACTCCAAATGTGTATTTTAGAAATGATAAAATTATATAATACCAAGGACTGACTAAAAATCTTGAGATAATCACAATATGTAAAGTACATGTATACATAAAACATAGAACTTTAGAATATAAATAATAAAATGGCAAGCCATGTTACTTAACAACTACTTTTTTAAACTCATCTTGTTTCCTTTTGACTGTAATTTGTCATTATGAGGCAATAACATGGCTGTTGTGTGAGTTGGGATTTTTTAAAAAAGAAGAATGAAGCCAAAAGATTAGGACTGCCACCTCAATCAAGGTGGCAGAGTAAGAGGCTCCAGGACTCCATCCCCCGACAGAAGCTTTAAGCTACAAATAAGAACTTGCAGAAACTTCTTTCTTAAAGCTCCAGAAAACAATTAGTTGTAGTAACAGGGTTAGCGCTAAATCCAGAAAAAGACCATTTAAAAACAGTAGGGTCTCATGGTATCCTTGCTGGCCTTTCCCATATCCCCACACCAGCTAGGCATGGAATGAGCCTGCATTCTTAGTGCAGGTCTTTGGTCCCAGTTTGGAGGAAGTGCCTCACTCCTTATATTGGACCTTTGTGCCAATATAAGGATGCATGTATGTCTGTGCTAATCTTGTCTGGTAGCAACCTGAAGAATTGAACCGAGATACCTGTCTCAGGCTCACTGTCCCAGAACTTGCCCTGCACAGAGCTCTCCTAAGGAACAGTCAAATAGCAGCTGCCTGGGGCAAAGGAATGCTGGTTGTGGGACATAGAGTAACACCTGGGACCATAAGGAAACATTGTTTCCTAAAGGAATGGGGACATTTGTATCCATGTAAACAGGGAAATTCCTAGGGCCATGTGTGCATGCCCAGGACAAGACATATGCACAGAAAAGACAAGTGAGGACTCTACACTTTTGCCTTGGGCTATTCTCTAAGGTCAGCATAACGACAGCTAAGCTCTGAAGAACACTTGCACAAGCCAATTTGCAAAGACTGAGAAAGGTATTTTCTTTTTTTCCTCCCTTTTTTGTTAGATCCTGGCATTCAAAGAAATTTCTGGCATAACACTAGTTGGATAAAAAGTTATATAACAGATGCCTCAGTGTCTAAATTCCAGAGACAACACATAAAAATATCATTATGTCCAGGTTTCAGGAGTGGGTGTAACTCAGTGGTTGAACGCCTGCTTCCCACATACAAGGTCCTGGGTTCAACCCCTGGTACCTCCTTTAAAAAAAAATGTCCAGGTTTCAACAAAAGGTTTTAAAACATACAAATAAACAGGAAGTGATGGACCAGGCAAAGGAGAAGATTAAAGCATTAGAAATTGTCAGTGAGGAAGAACAGATCTGGGACATATCAAAGACTTTTTTTAAAAAAATGGTTCTAAATATGTTCAAAGAGCTAAAGGAAAACATAGACAAATAACTAAAGGAAAGCAGGAAAATGACAGATGAACATAAAGACAATATCAATAGAGATAGAAATCATGAAAAGAAACCAGAGTTGAAGTCCACAGTAGCAGAAATTTCAAAAATCAGTGAACTTGAAGATAGGATATTTGAAATCATTCAGTCTGAGGAGTAGAAAAAAGAATGAAGAAAAGTAAACTGATCCTGACAAACCTGTGGGACACCATCAAGCGTATAATTATACCTACTGTGGAAGTCCCAGAAGGAGAAGAAAGGAACAGAAATATATTCAAAGAAATAAAGGCCAAAAACTTCCAAAATTTAATGAAAGACAGGAATATACATATCCAATAAATTTTAAAAACTCCAAACAAGATAAACCCTAATGGACACACACTGCAACATATTATAATCAACCTGTCAAAAGTCAAAGATAAAGAGAGAATTCTCAAAGCTGCAAAAGAGAAGTGAGGAGATTTGTGGGAACATGGCATCAGTTAGCAGATAAGGCTCAGTACTCTCATAAAAACAATGGAGAAAAAGTCTAAAGCTGCCAGAGGTATCTGCTTTGGGGGTCAGCAGACCAGGACAGTGCTTCACAACTCCCAGGAGGTTGAGGGACAGAGAGACGAAGAAGCCAAAACTACAAACCATGAGTAACTAAACCTCCCGGCTGCTGGCAAGGGCTCCCCTCCCTCACCCGAGATATTCAGGACGGTAAAACCCGAGGCACACTGAAGCTGACTGAAACGTGACCAGATGCTTCCTCCCTGCCAAGTGTTACAAGGGAAAAGGGAGGGGCAGTCAGGGGGCTTTTCTTCAGTGAATTCGGTCAGTAGAGCCCACTTTGAATTTCAGCTCTGGCCAGATGAAAACAAAGGAATACTGAGAGAGATACATCTCTGTGGAAATGTGCGCCAACTAGCGCCATCTGCTGGCCAGTCTGGAATTTACATGGAGAGAAAGTGCTTTTTTTT
>JAQZBX010093483.1:0-12148 GCA_029593785.1 Cabassous unicinctus | reverse complement strand
GGCATGGAATGAAGGAAAACCTGAAGACAACCATGCCAAAAGAATGAGATTTATGAGCCAAATTAGCGAGTTAAGCTTCTGTTTTTTTGTCTATTTGTGTTTGTTTGTTCAATGCATATTTTTGATACCTCTGGATGGTAATATCAAATTAACAATGACAATTCTTAAAAGAGCACTATCTGAATTGCTAAAAATCAAATAAGCACGTATATATGTAAATGAGTACTCTTGGAGCCTGAAATTAGAAAAGCCAAACAGGATGAAAAAGATCATATAGAAATCTGAATATGGAAACTATTGGAAGAAGAAAAAAGGTTTTTTTCCTAGGCTCCTTGACCTACCCTGCCCCAGCTCTCCTTGAGAGAGCTGTTGGGGGAGGGCTAGGTATGATCAGATGAGATGTGAGTTTAGCCCAGAACTCTGTCTACTAGGCCTGGAAATTAAGAATGATAGGGACCAGAGGCAATGAAGTCAGAGGACACTGGATCCCTCTAGGTACTTGGCTGTGTGGCATAAAAGAATTTAAGAACATGCCAGTTTAGTTAGGCCAGTAAAAAGAATTTATCAAGCGGAGCAGATGTAGCTCAAGTGGTTGAGGGTCTGCTTCCTATGTACAAGGTCCTGGGCTCAATCCCTAGTACCTCCTTAAAAAAAAAAAAACAATTAGAGAAAAAACAGTTTATTGAGAGAAACAAGAGAAAAGAGAAGTATATACCCAAGACATGGATGCAGGCCACCTGCAGGCAAAGAGGAGCATTTCAGGTTGAGGGGCTCCTTTATCAAAGCCATTCTTCACATTCTTCACTCCTCCCCTTTCCTAATGTTGAGGAGGGGCCCCAGCTGTTTTCTGTTCTGATTGGTTGCCTTTTGATACCCACCTGTTAGCTCTCAAGGGGGCCAATGATGAGGCCTTTTATCCAGGACCAAGGGGGAGGCCCGTTTGGAGTTATTGGGGCCTCCTCTTGTCCCCAGGGAAGTTCCAAATGGGACCTCATGGCCCCAGACCAGTCTCAGCGGAGTCTTTCCTGTTTTATTCTTATTAGCAGCCTTCCCTCAGTGGGTTTCCAGACAGGGTCTCATGGCCATGTTCTCTGCCAGCTCCCAGCTATGACTTGTTTTCCCTCTTTCCCTATAATAACCTGCCTCAACGCTCCCCTTAGAGAGTCTATACCCTAATTCTTAAGGGGGAACTGAGGGGCGATGGTCATTCTTCTGTAGCTGCTTCCTGCTGGTTAGGGCAGTAGTCCCTGCCTGACAGGGTATAACACCCTCTGGCTATCCTATTGAGGTTGAAGAAAGATGTGTCTGGCACCATGGTTGGAACTGGATGAAATCCCTGCATGACTAGTATCTTGTTCTGGAAGGCATTGATTCTGGAAAAAATAAACTTAGTTAGAATTTTGAAGACACAAGGTCCCACTAAAAGGATAAAGAAGAAGGTGTTAAGTGGGCCCAAAAAGGGGACCAGCCGTGACATACTGGACCACAAGAGTGAGAAAGGTCAGGTGCCTTCAAAGGCTGCATCCCCTTGAAGTTGGTGGGTTTCATCCTGCAGGTTTCAAATGCTGTCTAGGACTATTCTGGAGCAATTTACATAGAAACAGCATTCTTCCTTGGGAAACAAACATGTTCCTCCCTGTGCTGCTGTTAGCACGTTCAAGGTTCTGTGATTTTGCAGCACCACAGCAGCAAGAGAATCTGCTTGCTGTCTAAGGGCTTCTAAAACACAGATAGCTTCTTCTATGCTGTTGGTTAACTCCAGGGAGAGTTTGTGGTAGGCCTCCTGGGTTTGGTATAAGCTGCCAACCCCAGTTCCCATGGTGGTGGTTAAGCTTAAGACAGCTAGGAGGGGGATGAGAAGAGGTAATGCCTTTTTAGTTACTGTGTAGTGAGGAAATATAGGAAATGACATGGTGAGGTTTTTAGGACCATAGTAGATAGAGGGGTTGATGTATGCTAGTGAGCATAAGCTGGTCCAAAGGGGAGACAAGGAAAGGTAGGCCTTGCCTCTGCAGAGAAAGAAAATTCCATCTTGATAGTTTAACATAGCAGCAAATTATTAGTGATTAGTTATTGGTGAGCTGGAGCCCTCTTCAGAGCTTACAGAGCTCACTGGTAGCTCACTGCTACTGCTAGCAGACTGTACCGAAATGCATCCATTGGGCCCTGGGTCATGAAACAGGATGCTTCTCTACATGTCCCCGACAAGGTTAGCTTCTCCTCCCAGGCCATAGGGGTCTAGTTTACAGCACGCCCACAGCATCTTTGGTGAAGTGTTTTGGTCGGCATAAGTTGTGCTTAGAAATATAGAATTACAAGAGTTAGCAGGGCATCCCCAATAGCACTGGGTAGTGTTTGGGTGCCGAGCCTTGAGTGGGTCTTTGGTTCTGGTAAGCATTGTGGCATTGATGGGGTACTGGGTTAAGTAGATGTCTGGCTCCCAAACTCGAGGGGAAGTGGTCAGCATACCGAAGTGTTTGACCAACTGGGGGGCCATCCAGAAAGTATTGTTACAGGAGGTAAAATTAAGTTGGCCCAGGAAAGGCGGGGAGGAGGAGTGGTGTTGGGAGGCGTTGGAGTACATACAGATGGGGAAGGTAGTGTTCTTAGGGATGTGGGCTGAAGTGTACAGAGGTCCCAGTAGAGGGAGAGAGGTAGGTTCCAAGGTGATGCTGCTAGCTTGGAGTGCTGTGAGAAGCTGGCTGATGGGTTGTCAGTATTCTACCCCTGCATGGGTGATATTATGGCAGTAGGCCGGACTGTGAGATTGCTTGGGAGAAGCTGGCCAGGCCATGGATGATTCTGGTCGGGACACACAGAGCCAACATGAGGATGTATTGGCTAAATCAGCTGCTTTTTGGACAAGATTTTTTAAGGGGTGTCTGGCTTGCCTTCCCTTTAGCAATAGGGTGATGTAGTGGAATACATGAAGCTTCATTTGGGCTAGAGTTAGAGGGAATAGCACACAATTTATGTACTGGCTTTGGCACAGACTCTACTTAACTTTGTTTCTTGAAGAGGTATCTCAGGCTGTCCAATTGCTGGCACTCAAATGTTCCATCACATGCTTCTGGTAAGCTGGCAATTCCTTGTACACAGGCTTCAGCAGGATAAGTGCACCCAGCTGGGAATTCCTTTAACTTTAACAGCTGTGAGATTGATCAGAACCATAGAGTAAGGTCCCTTCCATTTTGGTTCTAATTGGGAGTGAGGCCTGCTCTCCTCCCAGGTTTTTATCAGAACCTGGTCTCCAGTTTTAATTTTAGGTAAATATAACTCTCACTTGGGGCCTGGGAGGATTTTGTTCCCAAGCTTCTGGATGATTTGTTGAGTTTTTCCTAGTTTGATGAAATATTTGGTGAGTTCCTGGGTCTCCTGATCTAGTATCAGGTCCTGGGTGAGGAAAGGTCACCCATAGAACATTTTGAAGGGGCTGAGCTGAAGCAAGTCTTTTGGAGCTACACGCAACCTCAGCAAAGCAACAGGTAGATTGGTGACCCAAGGTGACATAGATTCCCGGCAAAGTTTGGCCAGAATTTGTTTCATGTATGATTAGCTTTCTACTTTCCCTGAGGATTGGGGCCTTCAGGAACTATGAAGATGATATTTAATTCCAAGGGCGGCCGATAGACCTTGGGTTATTCTGCTAATAAAGGCAAAGTGGCTCATTGTCACTTTGGAGGGACTTAGGCAGTCCGAATCTGGGAATGATTTCCCTTAGGAGGGCCTTAGTCACCTCGTTTGCTGTTTCCCTTCTAGTAGGAAATGCTTGCACCCATCCAGTAAAAGTGTCTACCAGTACTAAGAGGTACTTATAGCCCTGGCAAGATGGCATGTGGATGAAGTCTATCTGCCAGTCCTTCCCAGGGTATGATCCCCGCATCCGGACAAGGGCCTTTAAAGGAGGAGGTTTGTTAAGCCTCCCGTTGTTTGGGTCATTAATTGCACATAAGGAGCAACTCTTGGTGACTTCCTTGATGGTTTTTGCCAGGCCCTGGCCCTCCAAAACCCATTTGGCTAAGCTGGTCAGGGCATCCCTTCCTAGACGAGTGGCTTGGTGGAGTCCGTGAAGGACCTTCCACTGCTCAGCTCCCTGCAGGTAGACTTGAGCTTCCTTAACAAGCCACCCACTGGCTTCCGAGGTGAACCCTAGGCCAGCCACTTTGGTTTGCTTGTCATGGGTAGACTCTGGAGCCTTAGGTAGTGGGACAGCTTCTGGAATAAGGGCTAGGAGGGAGACTTGGGTTTGCACTGCGTCTGCTTGGGCATTTCCCCTCGCTATTAGCAGTGTCTGATTTCTGGTGCTCTGGGCAATGCATAGCTGCCTCTAGTGAGTCTAGGATTTCTTGCCTGTGCTTAATAGGCAACCCACGGTTAGTAAGCAAGCCTCGTTCTCACCACACAGGAAAGGAGGCTTGGAGGAAGAGAAACTGCATACTTGGGGTCTGTGTAAATGTTAGTTCTCTTCCCAGAGGCCAGTATTAAGCCTCAGGTTAAGGCAATTAGGGCATCAGCCATTTGGGCTGATGTCCCTGGGGGAAGGGTTTGGGCTTCTACAGTTTTAAATTGGGAGATCACAGCATAGCCTGCCCTTTTAATTCCTTCCCTGACAAAACTGCTTCCATCTGTGAACCACTCAAAGGCTCATCTTTGAAATCTGGCCTGCTTGTGTAATTTTGGCTAAGAGTTTCCAGGCAGGAGTGGAGGAGCGGACCCTCAGGATCTGACTTTGGGCCTTCTGAGGGTAGCAGGGTGGCTGGGTTGAGGGTTTGACACACCCTTAGCTGCACCTCAGGGGTCTCTAGTAATTGAGCCTGGTATTTAATTAACCAGCCACCTGTAAGCCATTGGTGGACCTGGCCTCAAGTATATCTTTACCTGGTGTGGGTGAAGACTGAGAGGTTGCCCCCAGGTTAATTTAACTGAGAGGCCAGGGACCATCAATTAAAAGTTTCAATTAAAAGGGCAGTTCCCCGCCCCCCCCCGCCCCCCCCCTCCTGTCAGGTAAGGTGACCATCCCGTGGTACTGTGTTATTCAGGGGGTTGAAGAAATAAGCTTCTGATCAAGAAATCTAGCCCAGAGTCTGGACTAACACTCCTAGAGCCACTCCCTTCTCAGTTACATACAGAAAGCAAGGCTTGTTTATAAAAGCCTCTGTTAAGGCAGTTTCCTGGTCTGTTCCCCATTCTAAGGGTTGGTTATTTGCCCCTGCAATAGCTGTACAGTGACCGAGCTATTTCGCCAAACCTGGGTATCCACAGTGTACAGTAACCAGCCATCCCTAGGAAGACCCGCAGTTGTTTCTTTGTTTAAGGCTGGGGAATACTGGTGATGGCTTGGACTCATTCTGGGGAGAGACCCCTTTCCCCTGGCGTGAGAAGAAACCCCAAATAGACTTTCTGCCAAGAGATTTGTGCCTTGGATGCCAACACTCTGTCAAAATAACATCCCGTTTAAACTTTCCCACAGTTTACACACGTTTTAGTCATTTTATTCTGATCAGAATTTTTATCAAGGTGTTAAACTTTTAAAAAAAACTGGTTTGTCATAAAATACTGTACATCATCACAGTATTTATTTCCTAAAACTATCGTGAATGTATGGACTTATGTTTACTGCTAAGGAAAATAATACTGCTAAGGGAAATGATATCTAATCTGGTATTAACTGCCTATTTCAGACACTTAATACTTGTAAAGATCCATATTATATTCACCGCTCTAAAGTCTTAAGAATCACCCTCATTGTTGAAAGTAATATATTCTTAGGGATATTAAATTTCCAATAGCACGTAATTGTGTTAAGGTGGTGGTAGCGAGAAGATAACCTTGATTCCATTGGGAACCTTAAGTTTTCATAAATTTACTAGAAAAATAGTTTTCTTCCACTACTGCTGAAGTTTTGTCGTGGTAAACAGTATCTTTCTAAAAGAGAAAACATGAAGGAGAAATTAAATGTGTGATTTACTTATATATTTGGGGATTGTATAAAAATTCTTAGACAAAGTTTTCACTGTCTATTCTATCCTAATACTGATCTACATCATGATATTGTTGGTTATAGTTTTAGTTATTCTTATGAAAACCACCAAAATCTCTTATCAGTTACACTTTTTTGCTCTGATGCTTCTCTAAAAAAGCATGTAGTCACCCCGTAATCAACAAAAAGGAACTTTAAAGGAGAAGCAAGGCAAGATTTTGTAAGTTATGTTTCTCCTGTTGATTAGCATAATCTTGGTAAAAGAGTAAAAGTAAAATGAAAACTTCTACTACAGTTTGTAGATAATGGTCTCTAGAAAGTTTCATTCAAAATACTCACAGGAATTACAGCCTAGATTGTAAATTCTTGCAGCAATTATATTTATTCCTGAGCTCTGATCTCTAATTGTTATTTCTAAGTCCTAAAGTAACCGGATTTTGTCTAGGTCCTTGGCTAAACTGCAGGAAATAAATTTCAAGAGCACGCCATGTTGATTAGGCAGTAATTTATTAAGGTAGGGAGGGGAGAGAAATGGGAGAAAATAACAGATCATAGATCCCAGGGAGAGAGGAAGGGGCTGAAGAGTGATAAAGAGGACCGATTTACAGACTACAATTTCTTTACAGATTATAAATGCCCAGGTTTTACTTGCGTGTTGATCAGGCGGGCGCGGGGGGAAGGGGAACATGGTGAGAGCGCGGTGCAGAAGGCAAGAACAAGTCAAAAGGCAAGAGCGAGCAAAAGGCCTTTGTGCTTGCTTTTTAAACCATTAATTATTCTGCCCCTTTGCTAATGGCATGGGAGGAGTCCCAGCTGTTTGCTGTTTTGATTGATTACCCCGCCCATCAATCCCCCAGGAGGGCCCAATGATAATGTCCCTGGAGAATATCCAGGGCTTTTCCTGACTTCCGGAAGAAATCTCATTCTGAATGGCAGGATCTCATGAGGGTCTTCCAGCAGCCATCTTGGGGTTACTGATGTTCATGTGGACTTTTTGCCAGGTTCCAGGTCCATCTATTGATTCCCTATTTTACTAGCCTGTTCCACTAACATGCTTTACTCTTTATGTATAATCTGATAGCTCCTAGAATTTTAAGGGCCGGTATAACACGTAGAACTAAAAAGTAAATGGGGCCACTCTAAAGACTAAGGAGAATCAGGTTACAAGAAAAAAAGTAATATTACCAGTATTTTAAAATTTTAAGTACTGTGGGAACCAGAAAGAAGAAATTTATTTTGTCAAGAAAATTCTTTAAATTTCTGTAGAACACTATCTAATTTAACCCAACTAGTTGGCTTATTTAAACAGCATAGCTAAAATGGAATCTAAAATAGTGAATGAGATTTTGATATTCTGTACAGAATTGTTGTAATACCATGATGCATTTCAAAGTGTTTTGGGAATAAGATAGAAAGGGATTTGCAAAGTCCCTAAGAGACTGGGAAAAAACTTAGAGATATTAAATTTCTTCACCTGGGAAATTCCTACTACTCTTTCAAACAATAGGAGCTCCCAATTTATTGAAACAGTAGAACTCTGCAAGGTAAACCTTTGAAAAAGAAACTTGCTAGTAAGCTGAGCCCTCAATCTCGAGGCTTACACTCATGAAACTTATTTCTGTAATGATGAAGCTAAACCTAACTATAATTAATGCCTAAGAGTCATCTCTGGAGAACCTCTTTGTTACTCAAATGTGGCCTGCCTCTCTAAACCAAACTCTCACTACCTTCCCCCCCTAGGTGCGACAGGACTTCTAGGAATAAAGTTTTCCCTGGCAATGTGGGACTTAGCTTCCAGAGATTTTTTCCCTGGCAATGCATGACCTGACAACTCCCAGGGATGGGCCTCCCTGACAACATGGGATTAGACCAAAAAGGGGGAAAGAAATAGGACAGAATAAAGTTTTAATGGCAAAGAGATTTCAAATAGAGTCTGGAGGTCATTCTGCAGGTTACTTGTATGCAGGCTTCAACCAGGTAGTAGTCATAGGAGGCAAAGCCCAAAAGAATACTCCAAACTATATCTAAGAAAAGCTATAAAATCATTTCTCCAATGTAATATGGTTATTTAAACCTATAATTCTCAATTTACATATTAAGTTTATTTTTCAGAAACTCTCTAATATTCTATGCCAGACAAGCCATGGAACCCAGCAGTCAAACTGACAACCAGGTTTCTCCCTACTCCATAATGTTGATGCCCCTTTTCAGCATGAAGAAGCCAGAATGATCCGATGTCCAGATTATCCCCAAGATTGGGAATTTTATAAACAGAGAGAGGAGTTGTAACCGAGGGTTAAGCATTAACAAATAATGATTGCTCAATCATTCTATAAGTGCCTTTATATTATAAATTAGCCAAAAGGGTTAATATTTGAAATGACTGGAACTGGCTAGACTGACTTCACCCTTTGCATGTGGCCATTTCCAACTAAAACCTGCCATGTAATGATTATTCTAGGCAAATCTTACCTTTGTATATGGCTGCTTGTACCTGCTATTATAATGATTACTCCAGATGGATCTTACCTTTGTATATGAACATTTCTATTGAAAGGGTGACCACTCTACCTTCCTCTGTTTGATACCTATATGAAAAACCTTGTAGCTGACCTTTGTATTCAATATCTCCCTCTCCTGGATGACTTGATCCCTGATAATGGTTGTAACTTTGTAACTCACCCCGGGTTGGTACCCACCCCCATCCTGGTTCAGCCCCTTAATGTTTATCAATGGCAGAACCTGTACAAATACCACCCCAAATACTCATTAGCATCATGATGTTATAAAATACTAGAATTTCTACAGATCCAGGAGGCAATTTTGGGCCAAAGTCCACTTTGTTCCAATGCTTGTGCAACCAATAAAACTCTCTCTCTCTTTGAAACCCCAGTGTCTCAGAAATTGGGTTTAAGGATGCATTGGGAGAAAACCCACTTTTGCTCAGTGTCAGCAACAGCTGCAGGTGAGAGAAGAGACTTTGTATGGGAGCAGCACCAACACATAGCAGAAGACCAAACTTTCCCCTTCATCTGTCCCTGGAGCCCGTCCTTGCTGTGACTGTACAAATATTAACTCTCCCTCTGGATAGAGTGCTGGTTCCATAATTGCTGGCACTCAGGTGTAAATTTTGTCAGTAAATTATTACAAAATAAAATCATACACAAGGACATGGCAATAAAGCATATCATGGAGCTATTTGAGTCTTCAAAGGGTTTAGAACCTCTGGTTTTGAAAACTACTGCAATATTGTAAAGGAAATATCCAGATGACTAGAAATTGAAATTAAATTTAAAAATCAGGGAAGCGGATGTGGCTCATGCAGTTGGGCGCCTGCCTGCCACATGAGAAGTCCCAGGTTCGGTTCCTGGTGCCTCCTAAAAAGAAGACGAACAGACACAGAGAACAGACAGTGAGGGCAAACAACAGAGTGGGGGGAGAAAAAAATAATAAAATAAAAATCATTGCATTCTACAGGAAAGAACACTATTTTCATATGAAGCTTTGGATGAAGCAATTGTTAAGGAAATAATTTTCGAAGTAATTGTTTCCTTGTAATTGAAGACATTGTACTAGAATGCATAAATGGTTGTTTGAATTATATATATATAATGGAACCTCTTTTGATTTCTTGTATGACCTCCACAAACTACAGGAAATGCCAGATAAAATATTAAAGTGTCATTGTATAAATTTATATTTAAAATTAAATTCAGAGTTATGCAAAACATATTTGTATAGAGTTAAATCTTTGTAGAAAAATTGTTCTCCAAGAATCATCAGCTCTAGAGGTATGAAAATTTATATATCCAAATAATTTATCAGATATTTATCCCAATGTTGTCTCAACCTATAAGATACTCTTAACAGCTCCAGTAACAGTTGTATCAGCAGAAAGATCCTTCTCAAAATTATATATTATCAAATGAAATTTCCAATCTTTAATTTCCAAGACTTTTTTTATTGAAGAATATCATTCATACCTGAACATACATAAGCAATAAGTGTATAGTAAAAGTTGTGAACTTACAAAATAAGCATGCATAACATCATACAGGGGTCCCACACATCACCCCTCCACCAACACCTTGCATTGTTGTAATACATTAGTTACAAACTATGCAAGAGCATCGTCAAAATATTACTACTAACTACAGTCCATATCTTACATTTGGCGTATTTTCCCACCAACCCACCCTAATTTTTTAAAACAAATCAATTTTATGGATACATATTAATAAATCCTACAATTTATCCAAAGTGTACAATCAATGGTATTTGGTATAATCACATAGTTGTGCATTCATCACTTCAATCATTGTAAAGCATTTTCATTATTTCAATAATAATAAAAAACAAACAAGGAAATTCCTCTCCTCTTAATCTCTCTGTTTCCCCTGCTGTACATAGCTGCTATTTCTGGCTATTCTTGCACAATTACTTATTTGTTTATTAAGCAGTTTTATTGAGATACAGTCACATATATATGATCTGTGGCTTTTTTTCCAGCTCTTAAAAAGAACTTTATTGTAAAATTGTAAAATCAATAAAAAAATAGATTGAAAGAAATTACAAATTTTAAAAGTGAGTACAAGGCCAGGTTAGATTTAATATAATCAATTATAAGAAATAGATAGTATAGCAACAAACATTTATAAATGTAAATAATAATTCTAATATAATAGAAATTAATTATAACATAATTATAATTTTTATATTACAGCTCTAACTATTGGACATCATAATTTCTAAGAATGAAATTATTGGATTAGTTATTTAATTTCCATTTAGGCCATAATTCTTTCTGGATAATCAAATTCTTATTTAGGAATTCTTCACATCTTATTGGAATGAATTACAGCAGATAACAATATGCCAACTCATAATTTATAAGGCAGAAAAACTCAAAATCTTGTTCAACAGTAGTCATGCTAAATAATTATTGATCCAGATGGATTATTTTAATTAACGAGTATGCATAATAAAAGGTTAAAGAAAAATGAAGTATCCAAAAGAGAAATATATCTCTTCTCCAGCCCTCCTCAATTAAAGGCAAGTGTTTATTTTGTATGAAGTGTTTATTTTGTATGATCACAGGAACAATTTGCTAGTTGCACTGAGTAATAATTGTTCATATACTATAATTTTTTTATTTTACATTTATCTGGTCTACTCCAGCTCTTTTTTGGTTACTATTTGCATGGAATACCTTTTTCCAACCCCTCAGTTTTAACCTGATTGTGTCCTTACGTCTTAGGTAGGTCTCTTGTAGACAACATATAGACGCATGACTTTCAATTATATCAATTGAAAATAAAGATTCTAAAAGTATGAATTTTGATGGTCTAATAAATAAATTTGCAGAAAAATGAGCCAGGAAATCTTATGATCAATGAAGATATCACATTAATAAAGTATTATTATTTTTGGTATTATATAAAATTATGACATCAAAAAAAAATTTTTTGTAATTTGTAAGTTTATTATAAGTTGTTACCCAGATATCACTATTGCCCCTATTTTTTTTTTTTTTAAGGAGGTACCAGGGATTGAACCCAGGACCTCATACATAGGATGATTATTTTTTATAAAAACTAAGAATCCCCTCTATTAGTTGTTGTAAATAATAAAATATTTTATTGCCTTAAATGGCATTTTTTCCTGCTTTTTGAACAAAAGGCTCACATTTTTATTTGTACTGGCTCAAAAAGTTATGTAGCTGGCTCTGATCACAGTCATTTGAAGCTTCACAATTTGAATCTGGATATTGATTTGAAACAAGAAGAGATCCTTTCACAAGGGAAAAAAATAATGTGGGATGTAAAAGGAAACCTGCACTGGCAGTCGTCCTTTCTGATTGTTTTTACTTTAGGAGAAAATGAGTAACTAAAGAGAAGAGCGAGAAAATACTTCTTTTTAATGCACATTCCGTAAAACCAAACTCTCAAAACCCTGAGAAAACAATAAAACAGGTAGTTGAATTCAAGAATGCACAAGGAAAAATTTGTCGGGCCCTACGTATGAAAACTGCTATATAAGCAAGATTAGGGCTAAATACATGAATCATTTTAAAAGTCAGGGGACAGAGTAGACTAGAGAGCTAAATTAAATATAACCCAAGTGGCAAAATACATATTACAGATGGTAAGGACTTTGACAAGAGAATAG
>JAQZBX010093482.1:0-12145 GCA_029593785.1 Cabassous unicinctus | reverse complement strand
AAAAATAAAAAATAAAATAAAATAAAAAAGAATTAAAAAAAAAAAAAAGTTACATGTTAACCATTTCTGGCCTCACGCACAGCATTGTCCAGTCCTAATAGAATAACTTTAATGAGTGGCCAAGAAAACAAAAGCCAAATACACTTCTAGTAATTCTTTCTAGCACAGGACTCGTGTCCTCCAGCTTACATCTGGGCAGGCGCTGAGCTGGATCCTGTGGTTACCAACACCATTTCCCTCCCGGGGAAGAGAGTGGCTTGCAGGCTTGCAGCATCAAGGAACATTCAGAAAAGACCTGAATAGGTCCATTGTATTTTTGCCTGAGGGAAAACAAGTAGACCACACACTCCCACACACCTACACTCATAAGCAGTGTGCGTGTGAGGAGCCAACCGTGCAGCACATGTGTAGAATCATGTTCCGTGTAATTGAGAGAGCAGGTGGGTTTCTGTTGTTCTTGAAAAATCCCCAGTTAGCCTCCATTCTGCCGAGAGGCTTGTCAGCCTGGAAGTGCCTCATTAGGGTATACAACTCCAGTCTTTAGGAATGTTGATCAAGACAGTTTAGCTCTGAGTAAAAACACTTAGGCTTGGAAGCCAGATCAGTTCGGCTTTAAATAAAGTTACTACCCGTGTGACCTTAGGTAGGTTACCTCCTAGGGCCTTAGTGTCCTCATCTGAAGAATGGGGATAATAGTAATAATATCTGTCACAGTGGCCTCTTTCAAGGATTGAATGAGATGATACCAAGAGGCGCTTGGCTACTTATGCCAAAGTAGCATAAGTAGATGCTACTTATGATAAATTGAGATGATAATCCTTGCTCTGTAGAAGTGTTTACAAAGCTTCATAGAGCTAGGGAGAGGTTATTCTTCAAAAAGCGAGGAACAGTAAACTTAGTGGCCATGAGGCCATATCTGCTGTTTGAAAGCACCTAGATGTCCCCCATGGGTTGATTGAATCCTTCATTCCAGTGTTATGCCAAATCCTCCTGGGTGTTGGTGGTGAGACAAATACACATGAATATGACCCAGTCCCTGGCCCAGGGAGCCCTTGGCCTGGTGTGAGGGACAGAGGGCAACCTACCCCTATGGCAAGTGGTAGGAGTTCTTTGAACCAGAGAAAGTTCAAGGAATCTTTCCTTTTCCTTACCCTGATATCCTCCTGGGAATCCCAAAGGATCAATTCTCTTTTCTGCCTCAGGCAATTTCTTCAGGGGCTGCTGCTGACTCCAGGACAGGCAGTTTAACACCTTCCTCCCTCTTCATAGAGAAAAACTGGTCCCTCTGTCAAGGACAAACGCCAGCAGCCCTGGCCTTGGAATCAGGAGACCGGCTGCCACCTCACCTCTGCTTCCTGGTTGTGTGGCCCTTGACCAAGCTGTTCTGCTTCTTTGAGCCCCCCTTTCCATTCTGTAGAAAACGGGGATCACTTTCTCAGTGTTACTCAAGGTGACCAGGTGAACTTTGTGGTAATACATAAAGGTGCCATGCATATGTGTTGAAACATTATTTTTTCATAATAATTCAAGCAGCAATATTTATCAAGCCCTTTCCATGCTCAGGGTTGTGCTAGGTTCTATGAGGGGTGCCAAAGAAGTAGAAGACACAACCCCTGTTCTCAAGTCGCTTACCTTCTTACCATTTTTTTCGGTATATTGAATGTCTTTTCCACTGAGATACCTATTTACTCCAGAGTTGTGTTTTCTTGGATGGGAATAGCTTTATAGTCTTTCCATTTAAACTGCATAAACTACCCACCCTATCTCTCTGCTGGGGTTATTCTCTTGATCAAAAGAGTTGGGAAATAGCAAAGAGTCTGTAAACCTGAATCTTAAAAGTCTGGGGAGTCTGGCAAGGACCAGAGGAATTCTACAAACTAACCATTTCTCTTTCTAGGTGAAGCTCCTGAGGCACAGAGAACAGAGGTGTTGCAGGCAGGTTCAAACCTAAGTCCAAAACAGAGCTGAGCCTAGAACCCAGGTGGCCTGGCCACCAGGCATGTGCTGGCCCTTCACCAAGTCCCCCATAATTTTTGTCCTTCCTACTGTGGGGAAGGTGTGGGGAAGCTGGGTATTTCTATTTACGGCAACTGTTGTGTAACTTACAGATCTTGCAGCCACACAGATACAGTCAAATCCCCTACTTAGTAGCTGAATGACCTTAGAGAAGTCATTCCACTTCTCAGAACTATAAAATTGTTATAATAATGGTTAATGCTTCTTTTACAGTGCCACTGTGCAGATTAAGTGTCTGGCAGTGGCACTCAGTAAAAATGACCAGATTCCCCCAACTACAAACCCACCCATCTCTATCTGTCCTGTATGTTTTGGTGTCCTGCGTCTGTTTAGAGTGAGGTCCACCGTTGCCCATTGAGCCACTTCAGGAAATAGCAATGCAGTAAGTACTGCCCAAGTCTCCAGCTGTATTTTTCCCTGAAATGTCTGCCCAGCACTTAGGAACCTTCAAGAGCTCTTGCTCATCCTGGTCCACTGGGCCCCCTGCCTAGAGCACAGGCTTCAGTGAAAAAGCAAGACAACCCCCCTCCTTATCAACAAATTACTGAGCAGCTTTGTACTGCCACATTCATTAACAGTGAAGCAGATAATTGGCATAAGCTTATAGGATCTGAAAAGTCATTAATAGTTCTTTTCACACTGATTGTAGGAGCATTCAATGTGATAAATCTTGATTTGAATAATGCGCTCTCATTTTCATGTATCCCTAGTATGCATTTGGAGGCATTTTCTTGACATATGGAGATTAGAAGGGTATAGGAGCTATGTTATGAATTCTTGGGACTAAGTAAATATTTATTGAATGGATGAATGAATGTGAAAAATAAATGAACAAATGATGCAAGAAATGAACAAAGCAGTTATGTTAGTGGTTAAGGGCACAGGAGTTGAAGTAATAATTCCAGCAACAGTATCTATCAATCCTTTTCCTTGACTAGGGTTGTGGCCCCAGGAGGTTACTTCTCTTTTCTGAGCTTCAGTTTCTCATGTGTTAAATAGGGGGCTAATCCCCATTTTGCAGAGTGATTACAATAATGAGAGATCATCTATATAAAGTGCCCAGCATAGTAACTGGCCCGTATAGGTGCTCAGGAATGATAGTTGCTGCTTTCATCATCATCATCATTATCTCGCCGGTATCTTCATCATCACCATCATCTTCATCGTCACCATTATCTTCATCCATCATCTTCATCATCATCACCATTACCATCATCTTCATTGTCTTTACCATTGTTCATAAGACTTTTTAGACTTTGATTGAAGCTGATCTTTATCTTTATTGGGAAAATTAGTTTCAGAAAAAATAAAATGCGATTTTTTTTTTCAAGTGTCTTTTAGAAACCTTTTATTTTGAAATCTCTGCATTTCCAGACAGGACCCTTTATTCTGCTGTTTGCAGAGTAAGTGCTGCAGCAACTGCCATGTTGAACGGTTTCCAGGACCATGTGGATGGAGGAATGCGTGAGCGTGAGGGCTGCTCTCCCCCTGGTCCTGGGACTGATTATCTTGTTTGCCTTTAATCACAAATCAGTGGAAAGCTCCTTTGCTGGGGCTGTTTACTGCATAGCTGGGCCCAGTGGCACATCCTTTGAAGATGTGTGGATGAACAGCTGTAAAGAAGGACACTGTGGGGTCATGAAACGAGGAGCAGACTCAGGTTCCAGCCTTGGGTTTGCATTTACGATTTGACCTCCCTGAGCCTCGGTTTCTTCATCTGCAAAATGGTATTTTTAGTACATTTTCCAGGGTTACTGTGAAGATGCAATGATATAAATTAATGTGTGCAAAGAATGCAGCACAGTGCCTGACATACTAGGTGGTTGATAAAATGTCAGATGATTTGGTGGAGGCCCACAAGGCAATTGGACCTCCCTAAGATTTCAGGTTAGAACTCTAGCCCATCCATCTCTCCATCACTGTGGAAGGGTTTCTCACCTCCAGAGTCCCTCAGTTTCTCTATAGATCTGCTTTCATATAAGAAAAATTAAGCAAAACCACGTAGGTCTCCACTACCACCCTCCTCTCACACTCCTACCTCTCACTGAGTCTTTTACTTGCTCAACCCAAAGACAATAGGGTTTTCTTCTGAAGGTTGTACTTTAAAAGGCAAAGTGGCACATGGAGCCATGGCATCCTAGAATGTTAGTACTACAGGAAGCCACAGGTGTCCTCTAGTCTTGACCTCCAGATACGAGGTGAGTGTCCCACTTCCATGCTTCCCCACTGGCTGCTCTGGGGTCACGTGCCATCACACGATCATAATTCCTCACCTGCAGCTGCCGCACTTGGTGCCCCATTCATACCCTCTCACCATTTCAGTGCAGCCCACCCACCTGCCAACAGCACTTTTTTTTTTCCTGAGGCTTTCTCTGGCCTCTCTAACCAGCTTCGCCCACTCATGGAGTAGATCAGAAGTGCTGGGGAATTAAGCTCCTTTCTGAGCATCCCTCAACCAATGACTGAGGGGCATGGGAGTATAAATACCCAGTTCCCTCACTCCTCAGGTGGGATAGTGGTGAGACTGTACCCTTTGTTTTCTGCCTCCCTTCCCTGTCTCATGTCTCCACTCCCTCGCCACTATTTCTTTTACCCTTAGATATCACTTGCTTCTGGATCTTTCTTTCTGGGTTTGCCATGGGGGTGGGTGGAGACAATAGGATGCTAGTCCTAGATGCAAGGGAACACTGGAGGAGATGCGGTCATTCACGCAAAAAAGTTTCCTGAGGTCCCTTGAGTGCATTTCAACTGGACCCTGCCTTCCAGATGCATACATTCTTGGGGAGAGAAAGAGACTTGGAAATACTCAAGTTCAGTGAGACAAGGGCTGTGTAGAAGAAAGGGCAACCGTCTACGTTGCGTAAGGATGGCATGAAATTATGTATACAAAATTTCAGGTGAGTCATTAAAATGCAGCAGACGTTTCTTGAGTGTCTGTTGTCTGCTAGGCTCTGGGCTGGCCCAGCAGAGATGAAAAGATGAATATGACACATCCTCTGTCTTTGAGGCACTCGCCGTCAATCGGAGGGGAGGGAAACAGAAAAGGTTATTTCAACGCCGTGTGATCTGTGCGTGGGTGGAAGTGTGCAGAGCGCAGAGGAGCGAGGCAGTGCTCAGCACTCGGTGTTTTTTTTCTCCTTTGGAATCATCTTCATGGCCTTAGGTCCAGCTCAGGGCTCAGCATAGAAGAGGTTCCAAGCCGATGTTGGTTGGACTGAACTAAGCATTCCCTGGGAGGAAGAGGGACCAGGACTCTGACCCACTCCCACCCCCAATTCCTTTTCTTAACTGAGAAACATCTTCCCCTTAGATGACTGAACTTGGAGGAAAAATAAGGCCCAAGAGGTTTTAGCATTATCAGTTATTACCAGTAGACACCAGGACCAAAAAATATATAAGGTTTTTAATCTATTTTTATGCCAGGAAAAGTTCACATTTATATCCTGAGGTTTAAAAGCATTTCAGAGGTGGGTGGAAGAGGGGGAATCAGAGCTGAGAGCTATTGTTCATGCTTGGCGGATATTTAATCAGTTTGTTGGTTCATAATTGAAAACACAGCTCCGATGACACATAAATTCAAATGATCAAGTTGAAGCCAATGAGTCTTCCTCATTATCTGTTTTACAGTAGAGATAACCTTTTCATTATTGAAATATAATTGCCAAATGTGATAGTTAATATTAAAACAGAATTAGTGACATGAGATCAACATTTGGAAAGGAATTTCTAATAGCGCTTTTTATGCCTGCAAAATTAGTGTTTGATGTCAGTCTTACTGTAGTGTTAATTGATGGCCAAGGCTACATGAGAGACCGGTCCCAGCTACCTTCCTTTCTAGCAAGAAGGTTCTCTTAGAATCTTCTAGATCAGTAACATAACCTGTGCCTGGCAGACAGGAAGCTTTGTTTTACTCTGAGTGAAGGCCATGGTTTATCAATTCAGTTTAACAATGAAGTGAAAGAGTTCTGGGCAAGGGCTAGGGGCTATGGAGTCATAAAGAGATGAATGAGTCACTGTCTTCCCCAGAAAGCTGAAAGACTGTCAGGGTGATAAGGTATTAAGATGATCGTGGCAGGAAGTGGATGTGGCTCAAGCAGTTGGGTGCCCACCTACCACATGGGAGGTCCCGGGTTCAGTTCCTGGTGCCTCCTTAAGAAGACGAGCAAGACAACGAGCTGACGCAACGGGCTGGCATGGTGAGCTGATGCAACAAGATGGCGCAACGAGATGATGCAATGAGAAGACACAATGAGGAAACACAATGAGAGACACAACAAGTGGGAAGCAGAGGTGGCTCAAGCAGTTGGGTGCCTCCCTCCCACACAGGAGGTCCTGGGTTTGGTTCCCGGTGCCTCCTAAAAAAGAAAACAAGCAGATAGCAAGTGCAAGTGGCGGGGGAGGGGGGATCAATTAATCTTAAAAAAAAGAAAAGATGATAGTAACAAGGGAAAGCTGGGTGCTCACATGCCTCCAAGCCTTTGCACGCACTGTGCCTTTACCTTCCACTTTTGTTCTCCTGCTCCCTTCAGGATCACCTTTGAAGATGCAGCTCAATTGTTACTTTCCCTAGAAATCCTTTTTGAGCCTTGAGGCCGGTTCCTTCAGCTCCCATAGCTTCCTTCTAGTCCTACATTATAATGATGTGCTGTCTGTTTCTACCCCTCCTCAATGTCCCTCTCCCAAAACTGTGGGACAGTGACTGTATCTGACTTGTCTTTATATTCTAGGCTCCTAGCACAGAACTTGTACATAGTACAGAACACAGTACATAGCAGGTGATCAATAAATCAATAAATATTCATTGAAATAATAAAGAAATAAGAAACACCCAGGTGACGAGATTTTATTTCAAGGTCACACTTTGAGAACAAAGTCAAGGGAGAACTTCCTCTTAGAGGGCTTTCTGGAAGAGGCGGTCTTTGAACAGGAACTTGAACATTAGGGAAGGTGATTCTCCCATTTTCGGGAGAGTCAGCTTTTATGGCTAGTTGAGGGGAAGTCTCCCTGGGTGGTTTTAGAGGTACCAGAGCTAGATTTTGTGACTTCTGCTGATATCCTTTTTCCCTTCCAGCATCCCCAAAGAAGTGAGAATAATGCTTAGGCAAGTGTGGCCAAAGTCCTGAGCTAACACCTTCCATCTCTGCTTCCTGCCTTGCTGCCTCCTGCTGCCAGGCTCCGGTCTGGCTCTGGGGACACAGCAATGAGTCCAGACCTTGGGGAAGTTTAATGTCCTCACACTCTTTCATGCAGAGGCAGTGGCTTTCACAGAGGCATGGAGGGGTACAGGGAAAGTATGCTGTCTGGAAAATACCCCTTCATTTGTCAGTGGCGTCTTTGCTTGGCCTCCCCATGAGTGACCTCCAAACTACTGCTACTGGATAGGGAGTCCCCCAAAAGAAATTCAGGGGACACGGGGGCCTAGGCTTCAGGCTAGGAGGACCTGGGCCAGCCCCTTCCCCTCTCTGGGACTCAGCTTTCCCCTCTGTGAATGGAGAAGGTTGCACTAGCTCATCCCTAAACCCCTGCCAGCCCTGTCATTCTGAGACTGCTGATTTGAAAGTCTGGCTAAGAAGAATCAGATGCATGTCAGCTTGGTTAGAGGAAGTTGCCTCCATTCCTCACTCCATGCCCTACACAAATCACATTCCACATATTAAATCCATTCTGAAGGAAGGTCTCTGGCAAGCAAGTAAACATATTCCAAGTAATCTCTGTCTGGCTACTCTTTTCTCCTGAGACAGAGATAAGCACATTGTTTCAATCAAGCCCGGGTTCCATTTCCTTATCTGAAAACTATCTTCCGACACATAAATAATCAGCTTACTGGTGAGCTGTGCCAGGCGTGTGTGTGTGTGCATGCGTGTGTGTGTGTGTAGTGTGCAGTGTGTGTGTCTGGAGTGGGCGACTGGGGCAGGCAGCAGCCCGTCAGGCATGGATGCTGGTGGCGGCAGGAGGGCCTGAGGTACAGCGGCCATAGGATTTGCTGTGCCAAACTGGGGCGCTTCTAGGAATGAAAGGGATCACTGTGCTGGGACAGCAGGCATAAACCAGAATTGTCCCAGGAAAACTGGGACACATGGTCTTCCCGGCCATAGGGCCCAGGTGTAAGAAACGCC
Source organism: Cabassous unicinctus (assembly GCA_029593785.1). Lineage (NCBI taxonomy): Eukaryota > Metazoa > Chordata > Mammalia > Cingulata > Chlamyphoridae > Cabassous > Cabassous unicinctus. The sequence continues at coordinate 4,013 of JAQZBX010093482.1, read as the reverse complement.
CAGGTGACGAGATTTTATTTCAAGGTCATTCAGGCAACGCCCCTCCCTTGCTTGAAGTTGCTCCACAGCCTTCAGCCAAGTGATTTTCCTCCCCCAAGGAGGAGGACCACCTCTCCTCTGCAGCCAGAGCTCCCGGTGCAAAATGAAAAGTGCAAGACTCCACGTTCCAAGATGGTGAAGAATTCCGAGACAGCGACCACAAAGCATTAAACCAAGCATGGGGACCTTTGGAGCCTAGGGCGCGTACGACTGTGTGGGTCCTGGATTAGTCAGCCAAAGGGCTGCTGATGCAAAGTACCAGAACTCTGTTGGCTTTTATAAAGGGTATTTATTTGGGGTAGAAGCTTACAGTCACAAGGCCCTAAAGCATAAGTTACTTCCCTCACCAATGTCTTTTGCCATGTATTGGGGCAAGATGGCTGCTGACGTCTGCCAAGGGTTCAGGCTTCTTGGGTTCCTCTCTTCCCAGGGTTTTGTTTTTCTCCAGGCTCAGCTGCTGTGCTGTCTCCACAAGGCTAGTAGTAGACTGTCAGGTGAACGGCTCTGTCTCTCTCTCCCCAGGGCTTCTGCTGTGTCTAAGGAGCCGTCTCTATTCCTCTATGTTCTCCTGTGTGTTCACTTCCTGGGCTCCAGCTCAAAACTCCCAACTCTGTCCTTTGCCATGTCTTTTCTCTTTTCTCAATACCCTACTGACATGGCCTAATCAAAGTCCTAATCATAATTTAATAATTTAAAAGTGATACCTCTGACAAACAAGTTTACAAACATAATCCAATAACAATTTTTGGAACTCATAAACAATGCCAAACTGCTACAGGTCCCTGGCCCATGCAGCCAGCCCTGTTCCCCAGGCAGCCTGCACCTTGTTTGAAGAGCTCTGATTCAGGAGATACTTTCCTTCTTGCCTGCCTCCTGCCTCCCTGCTCACATGCTTGCTTTAATTATATTTTTAATTTAATTTTTTAAACATGTAATACATTCACATGGTTCAAAAGTCAAACAACATAAAATGGTATATAGTATAAAGTTTTACTCCCACCCCTGTCTCCAACCTCCACCCCTAATTCCCAACATCCCCTGTCCCCTCCCCATAAATAATACTTTTTAGTTTCTCGTGTATCTTCCAAGGTTTCTTTGTGCAAATTTAAGCAAATGTAAATATATATTCTTACCTTTCATCCTTTTTGTAAATCCAAAAGTTGCATATTAAATGGGTCCTCTGTGCTTTGCATAAGAATATTTTTCCTAGCACCCAGTAAGGTTTGTCTCACTCTTACTGTAGCTCTCTCTGCTGCTCCCCTCTTTTTGGAACCACTCAAATCAAGCCAATTCTTCTTCCCTGGCAAAGCCCTGCAGAGCTGTGAAAACATAGACTAATTCCCCATTCACTCTACCTCCTCCAGCCTCGAATTCTTCTATCCAGATTGTTCCTTCAGCTCTTACTGAAGGTAACAGAGCAAATGAATGTTGGAGCAAGGATTCAGTCTCAGGTCTGCCCAACTCCAATCCTGTTCTTGACAAGGCCTCAATCCTACCTCCCCTCACAATAACTTGGGGTCTTTTAGTGACCTCTATGTGGAGCTGAAAGTTGAATGCTTCTCTCAAAGACTTCCTCACACACATACTACTCATTCGAAATTCATCCAGCTTGTTTTTCCCTGGCATGATGGATATTTTCTCTCTTACTATCTGCCCTGTCATTTAATGGGTCTTACCCTAACTCTCAAAGTGATCTCATCCATTCCCATGCTTTAAAAACCAACCGAATTTATATCTTCAGTCCACACCTCTCCTTAGAACTCTGAGCTATCTGTTGACATCTCTACTTGGATGTATAGTGGACCTGAATCTTCACATAGCTAAAACAGAGCTTATAATCACGGTCCCAAATCCTGATTCTCCACTTGGTCCTCCTCATCTCATAAATGAAACTATCTACCCACCTGCCCTAATTAGAAACCTGAGTCATCTTTTCTTTAGCCTTCCCCGCCCCCCCCCTTAAAAGCTTCCATATCCAAATCACCAAGTCCATTTAGTTCTCCCTCCAAAAACGTATCCTGAATTCATCTTTCTCTCTATCTCTACTCATGGCCTTGATTCAAGTCCCCTTAATCTCTAACTTGAACTACTGGGAGACCCTGTTTACTCTTCTCTCTGTTTCCACTCATGTCCCCTACACAGCAGATCTTTGGAAAATGTAAATGGAAGTATTATTATGTCCCTGCTTAAAATCCTTCTTTTTAAAGGTTTCCCTTTCTATTAAAATAAGATCCAAGCCATTCACCATAGTCTACAAGACTCTCCATGATCTGCAATCCCACTCATTTCCTCTACCCTGACCATACTTTCAGTTCCTGGAACACATCAGGCTCCTCCTCGCCTTTGGCCTTTACAAATCTGCCCCCTTCTAGAAATGCTCTTCCAACCACTCTTGGCATTCTCTGCCCTTCTCATTCTTCAAGTTTCACCTTAATTTCTGACAGCCTTAGTGTCTTGGTATTATCTCTCAAGGGCTCCTGTGTTTGTTTACGTCCATCACAGCACTTGGATAATTCATTTTTGTTTATGTTGTTTGTCCATCTCCTCACCAGACTATAAGCTCCATGAGGCCTGGAACGTGTCCATCTCGTTCACTGTGGTATCTCCCGCACTAAGGAGACCATCAGACACACAGCAGACACTCAAATAATGTGGACTGTATGAATGAATGAGTTATTTTTCTTCCCTGGCCACTTCCCCTTCTTTCTTTGGCTCTTTCCCCTAGTAGACCTTAATAGAAAGCTACAATATAATTTTTATTACCTGTTGTTTTAATTGAATAGGTGTGTGCACTCTGGGTAAGTTGAACAATAAAGATGTCTCTTAAAATACACACACACGCACTTTAAGTGGATTTTACTCATGGAATCAGCCATGTAATCTTTTTCCCATGGGTTGGTGATCCACAATATGAAATGGAAAGAGGGAGCCACTAACATTACAAGTGCCTAAGAGGCAATAGAGTATCATTTGATTAGAATGGTTTCTGGTACCCCTAAGGGCTGCAAAAGTGTTTGCAACTGAATTGGTTTTGACCACAGACTCTGGAGCCAGACTGCCTGGGTTCAAATCCAAGCTCTGCCTCAATTTTTCATCTCTACAATGGCAATAAAAATAGTACCTAGGGGAGCAGAAGCTAAAGCAGTTGAGCACCTGCTTCCCACATGGGAGGTTCCAGGTTCAATTCCTGGTGCCTCCTTAAAAAGAAAAAAAACAAACAACAAGCAAACAAACTAAAACACCAACTCAGTGGTGGAGCACTGGCTTCCCACATACGAGGTCCCAGCTTCAATCCCTGGCCCCGGTACCTCAAAAAAAAAAAAAAAAAAAATAGTACCTAGCTTCTAGGGTAGTTTGAGGATTCCATGACCTAGTATGTGTAAAGCACTGAGCAATACCTGGCACACTATAAAATACTGTTTGTGATCTTTAGCATCATTACTGTGTGCTGAACACCTTATATGTATTTTCTTCCAGCCTAATGTTGGAAGAAATAGGAATGAATCAATCCTAAAAGGGCTCCCAGCTTGTGGGGAGCATCACACAACTATGGTAGAGTGAAGAAATGAAGTAGGTATCAGAGGTATGTCCCAGTAGCATGGTGAGAGCCCAGAAGAGGGATGGTTAACTACATTCAGGACTTTCTGCAAACCCACTGCCCTTCACCTTCCTCATTGTAAATGTTGGGGTCCATGGCCAAGGCCACTGGCCCATCCCTTGTCTCCCACTTTCTCTGTGGTTATAACTTGATTTGCAACTGACCAGTGGAAGGCAGTTCTCCCAGCAGGGTACAGCTCACTCCTCACTCGGCACCCTGGAAGGGCTGCCTCCCCCTCTAAGCAGAAGAGCCCTGGTGGTCACTGTGCAGTCAGGCCGTTTGGGGCCTAATGAAGTGAAAGGCATTTCCCTGCCTGGCCCTGGGAGTGCAACAGTTACTGGCCGCTAAAGGAGACCCATTTTAATGGATTGGAGCG
>JAQZBX010093481.1:0-12149 GCA_029593785.1 Cabassous unicinctus | reverse complement strand
GTGAGTGCTTTTGGGCTTTTTCATGGGACCAATGGGAGTGTTGCAAGGAGATTGGCAGAGGGTTAGAAGGACATTCTCCAAGAACTTTTTAACCATGTGCTGGAGGCCTTTAGCATCTTCCTCTTTAAGGGGATACTGCTTTCTATGAGGGTAGGGCTGATTGGTATTATAAGCAATGGAAATCAGGGGAACCCGAAGTTCCTGACCTGGAATCACTATATCCCATACCAAAGGATTTATTAGGTCAGCTATTTCTTGAGAGATTTCATTGAGTGGGGTCCCTGGATCTGATGCTAGTACTATAGCCAGAGAGACTGTTTTGAAACCAGGCCCACCCACTCTCATTCCTGAGCCATTATACACCTGGGGGTTCAGGCTGGGATCTACCAATGAAATACTAGCCCCTAGGGAATGGAGAAGGCCTCATCCCATTAGTAGGACTGGACATTCTGGAATAACTAGGAACTTATGTCTTATGAGGAGGTTTCTTAGTCTACAGGGGAAAGGTTTAGTAAACAGTCTAGATTTTGATTTTCCATCAACTCCCACTATAACACACAACTGTGATGAAAGAGGCACAGAGTGGCAGGTTAGAATGGAACAAGTAGCTCCCATATCAATTAAGAAATTAACTGTCTCACTTGCCATGTCGAGGGTCACCCAAGTCTCCTTTCTCTGGCTAATGGTTTGCAGTGTCATCCAGGGAGCCACATGTAGCCTTGGACTGCCTCAGTCCTCCTCATAGGTAGTGAGCAGGGCTCTTGGGGGAGTCCTGTTCCCTCTCTTGGGAGCAGTGCACTCTTGGGCCCAATGCCCATCCTTTCCACACCTGGGGCAAGGCCCTGGCAGCTGCTGGAGGCAGGTGGATTTAGGCAGCCACTTTTCCAGTGGCCAGTCTCTCCACACTTGAAGCAGGTTCCTATTGATATGGAGCCTGAACTCAGGTAGCCCTGAGATGACAGGTTGCCTTTAAGGGCAACTGCAAAAAGGCGAGCCTGTTCTCAGGCCTTTATCCTTCCACTCCTTACCTTTTCCAACTTGGCAGTGTGGTCTCAATTGTTGAAGACTGAGGAGGTTGTATCAAAAATGGCATTCTTGGGAGTTTGGTGACCCATAGCAAGCTTTTGCAGCTTCATACAGATATCTGGAGTAGACTGGCTGATGAAGTAAGTTGCTATGAGGGTCTGTCCTTCATTAGAGTTAGGATCTCTCAGAGTATATTTCTTCATTACCTCTACCAACCTTCTCTGAAATAAGGTGGGGTTCTCATCCTGTCCCTGAGTAATTTCCTTGAATTTACTGTAATAGACCACTTTGGTAATGCACCTCCTCATCCCTTCAAGGAGGTACATGGCCATATGGTCTCTAACCTTTAGATCTGCCTTTAGATTTGAGGGTTCCACCTGAGATCTGTATTAGAGACTGCTGTTGTTTCCACACATACTGGTTAGGCTATTGGGCTGTCAGTTTATTGGTATGCCCTTGGGTCTCAGTCCAAATGTGGTGCGTTTCCTCCAGGGAGCATGCAGCAAGTAGAAAGAATAATGTGCTTGTCACCCCATGTTAGTTCATAGATCATTGTGAGGTGCTGGAACCCCTCAGTAAATTTGATGGGATCCTCAGAGAACTTACCTAGCTTCTTTTTGCACTGTGCCAGGTTGGCCATAGAGATGGGGGCATGTACCCTAGTGGTTCCTGCATCCCCATTAGCTACTTCCCTTAAAGTGTAGACTTCCTAGCTGGGTGGAATGAGGCTGCATTTTGGGTATGACAATCCAGACTAGGCCTTAGATCATATGAAGGAGGTGCTGAAGCCTCTCCTGGAGGTGAGCTTAAAGGGGCTTCTGGGTCTGAAGATGAGTTAAGCAAGGTGGGCCACAAAAAAGGGGGTCATCTAAGATATCATCTTTCTTTTAGAGAGGACTTACTCTGCACTCTGAGGTTTCCTTCTGCATAGCATAGTGAAGAACCCCTTAGGATTTTATTATGACACTGGGCTACAAAAAGATATATATAAGGAAATTCTACCCATTTTCCTTCCCTCTTACACAGTAGTAATATCTGAAATATAGAGCTTAGATTAAGGGTCCCATTTAGTGACCACTCCTGGCTATCCTTTAACTTGTATGACAGCCACGTGGTGTTGCAGAGAGAGATTAGCATCTTCTTTTTTAGAACATTGGTAAGCAGGTTTTCCCAGTTTCTTATAAAACACTGCTGGAAGAGCTGCCCATTATCCTAGGGGAAGATAAGATGTGTTCATCAGTCTGGGGGTGTCCCCCCACTAGTCTTAACTGAACAGTTTGCTCACTGAGCCAGTGTCCTGGAATTAGGAGCCCTGCTCACTGGTCCATGTCTTGGGGATTGGAAACTTTATGTCTCTGGACATCTCCAGAGCTTTAAAGTTCTTGGGGGCATCTGGGTCCAGGTCCCAGATTTAACATCCAAGGCAACTGACCTTTCCTTTGCCTACTTTGTAGCAGTCTTAGGAGCTGGCTGGGTGAGCTCACCTCATAGCTTCTCCCAGGGGCCAAGTTCCTCGGTTAAACCCAACATTTAAAACCTATTAAAAAAACTAGAAACTAACTGTCCTGTGAGTTGTCAGCAAACACCCTCAGGGACCATTCCCCCCACCCCAGACAATCTCTGGACTTCTCCAGAGTGAAGAAGAAGCAAAGCCTCAGGACATGGTGAGGGTGGGGCTTATGCCTTATTAACAAATCTTCATTTTCAGTTTCTAAGGCATTCTAAAGCATTTCTCAGACACGAAATGAGGACAGCAGTAGTTGGGAGATGAAAGGCACTTTTAATTAAAAGGAGTTAACTACTGATCTAAGGAAACAGTCCAATGGGCGATAGTCATTCTCAACTTAGAGAGGGTCTGGTAAACTATTAGTGGACTACTGCTTGACTTAGGCCATGTGCACAGTCAGATCTCAAGGGCAGTATCACCGTCCACCCAGAACTTCCTTGGATCTACATGACATGGGGACTAGCCACTACCACCTCCAGGGAGGGAGCCAAAAGACCGGGAAGACAAAGTTCATGTACTTTCTGAGCTTATCCAGGAACCTCCTAGCCATTAACCCCATTTGAAATGGTAGAACAAAAAAGGGCAGAGGTAGACCTTAATTAAAACTCACCATTCTCCAGCAGGCGTCAGGGGGAACTACTTACATATTTGTTTCCTGGCAATGGCTTGCCAAATGAAAACATGGAAGTGTTGGATTCCTCTAGACTCTTGGCTAAGATACAAAAAAGAATTCACATACACACTACTTTAGTTTGACCAGTAAAAAGAATTTATTGGGAAATGGGGGAGAAGAACAGAGCTTACTGAGAATTGGGATAGAAAGATGGAAATAGACACCAAGATATGGAGTGGGCTTCCCCAGGCAGAAAGTAATCTGGCTTGTGCAGTCAACTTTATTAAGCTATTGATTACCCCTCCCACTGCTAATACTAAGGGGAGGGGCCACAGCTATTATTGGCTACCCCACCAATAGTGGGGACCAGTGGTGAGGACTATTTGGAATATCTGGGGGCCAATGGGAGGTCCTAGAAAGAGAAATTGGGACCTCAAGCTTACACTCAAGTTCCCAATGATGTCTTGCAGCCATGTTGTTTGTTGGCCATGTTATCTGCCAGCCATGCTATGGCCTATCTCCTTGTTTCCCTGGCTAACCTTCCTCACTTGTAACCTGCCCCTTCTTAACTTGCCTGTGTGACTCAGCAAGTTAATGTTAGGCAGCAGGCCCTTGTCTTATTTTCTCTTACCATGCTTATTAGGTTTTCTGCCCCCTTCCTCCTTAGGTACCTATTCTCTCCTGCCTCAAATATACATGATAAATCAGTCTCTCAGTGGATGAGGCTCTTGTTTGATTTTCAGAAATGTCAATTATATGGATACAGGATATAATAATATATTCCAATCCACAGATAGAAAGTTTCAGGTCATTTAGGCAGTGTTTGAGCTTGTAATTTGAAGCTCTGAGCTAATCCTTTTATTTCTCCACTTTCACCAGTGCATGTAAGAGCAACATGTCAATCTCACCATACACATAAATTGTGCTCAAATGTTTAAAGGTATCAAGTATATCATCACCCAGAACCTTCCCTCTTACCTGTATTTGAGTAGGAGTATCCAATAGTGATATTATATTTGACTAAATTGTGGCATCACACCATGGACTAACAATGTATCAGTGTCTATTTTAACAATGGAAATAGAATCATTAATGTATTTAAATCTAATTAGATAAAAGAATCAGTTATAAAAAATTCTCAGAACCACTTCAGAGAGCATACCCTTAATATTATGTTACTGTAAAAGCACTTCTGACACTGAAACCTGTATAAGCTATGTTTTCCATCATTATTATTAAAGATGATGCCACATTTCAGGAAATAAGTAAAATATTTTTACTTTGCAAATCAATTAAGAAAAATACCCTTATACAATTTTGACTAAATATCCTCTTTCTCTTATAAATTTAGGTATAATCAGGTATGAAACTCTCAGATACTTGAGAAGTATCACAAAATTTACAACAATGAGAAATTATGCACCTCAAAATACTGCCTTACAATGTGAGCTATGGAAAGAGTAGGCAATCTAGACAAATTTACATGCTCTTTTAGGGTTCTGACACTTCTACATTGTTTCTCAAATGGTCTTATCTTTTGTCATCTATGTACATGTTGATATGCAAATCTCCAAGAAGGTTCAGAGATACTGGTTTTCAGAGCTTCTAGTTTGTTTTTTATGGGTGAAGATGGAAAGAGTCACTGAATTAGAATGCTGCATTTCAAATGTCCCTTACAATGATAATCATGACATAACTTGTAGTTTTTTTCTTTGAATAAGTACTACAAAAATGTTTAACCCTGCTTACAGAAAAGTGACTGGAGAATAGAATTTCTATAGGTTATTTTCTGAGAAAAGAAGTTGGTGCTTGTGTGCTCTGCACCATCTCATGTTACTGCAGACCCCTATGAAAATTAAGAGCATGTCAACAGGTTGTCCAAAGTGGATAAGACCATTAAATATATTCACATGACTTAGGCTTGTACCAAAAGGAGGCTGATTAAGGTGTATTCAAAATACAATAATTATGTTGATTGGCCTTAATCCTTGCTGTTTGGTATACTGTTCAGAAGGCCTTACATTGTCCTCCAAAGACATTAGCCTCTAGGATTCTGCTTCAGAATATTCTACATAAATAGGAGATGGAAGAACTGCAAAAAAATTCACACACACATAATGGCATCCCATAAGAATTTCACCTGAAGTCAAGATTGTGCATAATTTTGAAATTCAGGTAATTGGCTTATCCTTCTTTGGGTGATCGCATCACTCTAGGAAAAGGAAAACCAAGAGAAATATATTAATTTTTAAAAAGTGGCACTTACCTGGAAAATTTCCCAACTAGCTTTTGTATTTCATCATAATAAATTTGAACCAAATACAAAGGCTAAAGAACCATAAACATTGAGTGACACCAAGATTCAAATCCTTCTATGACATAAAAAATGCTCATTCCTGTTTACAACAAAAATTAAAACAATGGAGCATGTCATGTTTTAACCCCCTGGGAATGAAGATTTGGACACATTTCATTAAGCAGAGTGGTAATTAATTAGCATGGACACCATGAATTACTCATTTTAGCACTCAAATATCCCTGACTTTTTCCCATCAAAATACTACTCAGTAAAATTTTTACTGGCTAGTATTCTATTACCTCTGTCAAAAAACAAATGGGAATTGAGTTTGTAGATTATAGCACTTTATTTGGGACACTAAAGTTTTTCTGCAAGAAGAAAGCCAGCTCAATTTAAAAAATGCAAGTAGTTTTGGGCTGCTAAGGAATGCAAACTATATTTAGAGACATTAAAAATTAGCTTGACCTCTATTAATTGATGAAGGTTTATCCATCTTATGGAGGTAAGTTTAGTGTAAGTGGGTTTTATTTTCCAAATGTATTGGACTAGGGATTTTATTTTCTAGATGAGTTAGCTTCCATGGTAACTTCCATGGTGGATATTTAAAATCTAAAGCTATTAAGAGAGTATTAAGAGGAAATTCAAGAGTGAGTTCCAAGAAGTAGTATATGGGACTTTGGGCTTGAAGGGCCCCCAAGCTTTCTCTATATAATTCTATAATTCCCCCCACTCCTTTTGGTCATTCACTTGGATACAAGAGCTTGACAAAGATGTAGTTATTCTCTCACTCACCACTAAAAAGTCTCTCATGTTTCCTTGCCAATTTAATGGTTTAGCTGAAATTTGAGATTTTCATCATCACATTCACGTAGGTTTTGTATCCTCAATCATATCAGTTGTCAAGTTAGTAGTTGCATAGAAGCATTTAAGAGGAGAGATATCAGACAATGAATGAGGGATATTATGAATATGATTAAGAGGATAACAATTGTTTCATTAAGGCACCTATGAGCCAAGGTCCCCATGAACCGAAAAACCAAACAAGGAGAATTAAACCAGTCAGATTGGGGACATGTAAAAACTAATTTTGCTGCCTCTCTACTATCAGCTTCTGCAGCCACTATGACATAGTTAACATCATCTTGATTGTCTTTTAAAAATACACAGCACTGGGTACCTACAAGTGTATGCAAATCTCCTTGAGAAGCCAGAACATAGATTAATGCTAATTAATTTGGTGGAGTAACTTTATGATGTTCTCATGATGTTCTCATATTCATCAGCTTGTTAGCTGATAGCCTGTTCTAGGTGGAAAACAGGTTTCCTAACTCTCAATCTACTATTATAGAGTCTTGGCTATATCACACAAAGGAATTTAAGGAGACACCACATGGTAGGCAAGGGAGTAAAGAGTTTAAGAAGTTAAGAAATTAGAAAAGAAATAAAAACACATCTGCAGCATGGGTATGGGCCATGTTGCAGGGTGAGATGTGTGCCCCCTCTCTAGGGGCTTCTGGTTTTATTGGCTATCATTGGGGATAAGAGTTTGTGCTGATTGGGGTATTTAGGGCAAGGCAGGGGAACTTTATTGGGTAGTTTGATTTTTAGGAGTCAGTGTCCAGTTTTAATGGGCTTCTGCTATTCCTCTTGAGGCCTGCTTGAGTTTACTGCATGAAGGGCTTCTGTAAATAGGTGAGTGGTGGGGGGAGTTTCATGTTTTTCTCCTTCTTTCTGCTGTGTGGGCCCAGCAAGTTACATTCCTATAACTTATTTGTGCACATCAGCAGGCATAGGCTGCCAGTGCTCCTTCCATAAGTGATGGCTGAATGCTACAAACTGCCTCCTGACAACATGCCTACATTAAGTCCAGCAGGCTGTTGCTTAATCTTTTCTGCTGGATGGTAGTTGTCTGGAAATGTGTCAGGTTTTCTGCCTTTCCTCCTTAGGTCCCTATTCTATCCCACCTCACTATCTTTTCTAATATTATATTTAACCTTATAGCACGTCTTCAAATACTAAACATTGTTGCCCCAGTATATTGCAAACAATACCAAGAATAGACAATCCATGAGGTTAGCCTGGATCATTTTTTTCCATGATACATTTAGATCTGTCTTAAATCTTACAATACTCTCTTCATGTGTTTTTATAGTATGGGAAGAGGTCATAAGTGTCCTCATGTTTCTAATTTTCCTTTATGGAAGCTTACCATAAATAGCTATTTGGGGAACAGCATAAACTATATAATAGGAGCTAATCCAATTATGGCTAGTACTTTATATGTCATATGTCCACATACAAAATAATGCCTTTGAAGATCATAATAAGTGTATCTATTACCTTTAAGGAATGGTATATTGGTGTGTAGAGCTAACTGGGTGTAAAATCCAAAAAGAGTCATAGCCAACACCATCTTCATTGTTATCTGATATCTTAGTCCATTTAATAAAAAATATCCTTTGCCTGACCTTTCAACCACCCAAAATTGGTACCTTGAGTGTAATAAATATGTATGCTATTAAAACCTTAGGGTGCTTGGAGAAAAATTGTGTCTCTAAAAAAGGATTTGACCCTAACAGTTTGCTCTTGTCTCCAAAAATTAACAGGAGTCTTGCCTAAACATCAGCAAGAAACTAAAATCCATGCTAGGAAACAGGAAGAGATGGCCCAGCCAAAGGAACAAACCAAATATCATGAAGAGATACAGAAATTAAGACAATTAATCAATGATGATCATACAACTCTACTAAATCAATTCAAAGAATTGAAAGAAAATATGACTAAAGAGATAAAGGATATTAAGAAGTTACTGGGCAAACATAAAGAATAATTTGAAAGTCTGCAAGGAAAGTAACAGATCTTATGGGAATGAATGACACGATGGATGAGATTAAGAATACATTCGAGGCACATAAGAGCACATCTGAATTGTTTGAAGACAGAATTAGTGATTTCAAAGACTGAACATCTGAACTAGAAAAGACAGGAGAACAGAAAGTGAAAAGAATGGAAAAAATGCAACAGGTTCTCAGGGAATTGAATGACAATGCAAAACACAGAAAATATGCATTATCAGTGTCCCAGAAGGAGAAGAGAATAGAAAAGGGGAAGAAAGAATATTTGAAGGAATAATGACTGAAAAATTCCCAATACTTATGAAAGACATAAATATCAATATACAAGAAGGAAAATGTACCCACAAAGACAATGATTCTAAATATACCTACCTCGAGACACCTACTATTCAGAATGACAAATATCACAGATAAAGAGATAATTCTGAAAACAGCAAGAGAAAAGCAAAACATCACATCCAAGGAAAACTCAATAGATTAAGAGCTGACCTCTCATAAGAAACCATAGAGGAGAGAAGAAAGTGGTATAATGTATTTAAGGTACTGAAAAAGAAAAACTACCAGCCAAGAACTTGGTATCTGGCACAGTTGCCCTTTAAAAATGAGGGTGAGATCAAAGCCTTCATAGACAAACAAAAAATGATAGAATATGTTAACAAAAGACCAAAATTACAAGAGATACTACAAGGAGTGTTGCAGTCTAAAATGAAAAAAATATACAGGGGCAAGAGATGTAGAAAAGAGAGTAGAAATGAAGATTATTACAGAGGGTAAATTAAAGGGCAAAAAGATTGATAATAGTACAATATGTCAACAGAAAGCCAAAGGAAAAAATGGATGAAGTAAGTAATGCCTTTACAGTAATAACATTGAATGTTAATGGCTTGAACTCCACAATCAAAAGACATAAATTAATAGAAAGGATTTAAAATTATACCATCTGTATCTTGTCTACAAGAGATTCACCTCAGATGTAAGGACACAAGTTAAAAGTGAAAAGTTGGAAAATGATATTTCAGGCAATAGTAATAAAAAAGAGCTTCAGTAGTGACACTAATATCAGAAAAAATAGATTTTAAATGCAAAACTGTTATAAGGTTGTTATATGCTAATAAAAGTGTCATTTCAGCAAGAAGAAATAACTATACTAAATATTTATGTGTCTAACCTCAGTGCATACAGGCTTACATGTGCAAAGCTGAAGAGAGAATTTGATGTCTCTTCAAAAATACTTGAAGACATCAATACACCATTCTCAGGATGGGATAGGACATTTTGACAGAGGATAAATAAAGAAACCATGAGCTTGAATAATATGATAAATGAAATAGACTTAACAGACATCTATAGAGCATTGCACACAAAAACAGCACAATATACAATCTTTTTTTTGTTTGTTTGCCTATAAAAGATACATAGATTACATACTTCTTACACAAAAAATATAGGGATTCCCTCATGCTCCACTCCCCACACCTCCCACACCCTCCTACACAAGCATCCTTCATTAGTGTGGCACATTCATTGCAATCGATAAATACATCCTGGTGCTTTGCCATTGAGCATGGGCCATAGTTCACATTGTAGTCTATGCTCTCTCCCACACAGTGTTGCATGGTATGTGACTATAAAATGGCTAATATCTGTCACTGCAGTGTCATTCAGGACAATTCCCAAGTCCTGAAAATGTCCCTGTATTACAACTCTTTTTCCCTCTCCCTGCCCCCAGAGCCTCTGGTGGTCACTGCCTTCACATCAATGTTGTAATTTCTTCTAATGGTAGAATCACAATATGGCTATAGTAGAATAACAATAAGTCCGCTCTAGTCCATAGTTCATTCCCCAACCCTGAGGATTCTGGGATGGTGATGTCTACTCCACCTCTAATTGAGAGATTGCTTCAATCCCATATAGCTGATGGGTGGGAATCTCTTGCTTGCAGTTGTTGGCTCCCTTGTTTCCTTGGTATGGTGGTTGTCAATCCTCACCTCCTTGCTAGTTGTCCTGGGGGAGTCCATGAACTGGAGATTAGGTATTGCAACTCCACTGAGGTTGTGTGCCCAGCTGGAACATGGACAGCCAAGGACTCCAGTCTCTGGAAGTACACTGACACACTCCAGCACCAAGAATAGGCTTAAATAGAAGGGACAGATGGGCCATGTGTTAGGAAGACATAATTGAGTCCAACTCTGTTACTCTCAGGAGCACAAACTCCAAAGTAGGGCCCACTGGCAAAGCACCACACTCCAGAGCTATCTGCCCTGACCATAGGACCTGGGTGTCTCCAGAACCATCAGGAGCAAATACCAGAAACCAGTTGGTTTTTATAAAGGGTATTTATTTGGGGTAGAAGTCCACAGTTACCAGGCCATTAAGCATAAGCTTCTTCGTTCACCAAAGTCCATTTCCCTGTGTTGGAGCAAGACAGCTGCCAACATCTGCAAGTGTTCAGGCTTCTTGGGTTCCTCTCTTCCCAGAGTTTGCCTTTCTCTGGGCTCTGGCTTGCTTTGTACCACAAGGTCAGCTGTAGACTATCAGGGAAATGGCTTGCTTCTGTTCCCAGGGCCTTCTCTCTTTCCTCACAGCCAAACTCCTCTGTACGCTACATTCTGGGGCTCCAGCCCAAGACTCCATATCACAACTCCAACTCAAAACTGCTCCAACACTGTCCTTTGCCATGTCTTTTATATTTGAGACCCCACCCACCAAGGGGTGGGGCTCAATTTCCTACTGAGGTGGCCCAGTCAACACACTAATCATAACTTAATGATGCCCAGATTAACAGACCAGTTCACAAGCATGATCCAATATCTATTTTTGGAATTCATAACTTCATCAAACTGCCAAACTGCTACAGGAGGTTTTTGATGATTGTGTCAATCACTTCACTCGTGATTGGTTTGCTGAGATATCCTATTTTTTCTAGGGTTAGTGTAGGTGGATCATGTATTTCTAGGAATTTATCCATCTTGTCTGCATTGTCTACTTCTTTGGCATATGGTTGTTCATTTTATCTTCTTAATATCTCTCATTTCTGTGGGGTCAGTGTTAATGCCCCCCCCTTTCAGTTCTGATTTTATTTGTGTCTTTTCTCTCTCTTTCTCTCTCTCATTGTCATACTAGCTTTTTCAATATTGTTTCAATATTGTTAATCTTCTAAAAGAACTAACTTTTGGTGCCCTTGAGTCTTCCTATTGTTTTTTCTTCTTCTCATTATCATTTATTTTTACTCTGATCTTTACTATTTCTTTCCTTTGTCTTGGATTGGGATTAGTTTGATGTTCTTTTTCTAGTTCCTCCAGGTATGTAGTTAGGTCTCCATTTTAACTCTTTCTTCTTTTTAAAGGTAAGCATTGAGGGCTCAGTACGGCCTTTGCATTTTCCCATAGGTTTTGATATGTTGTGTTCTCATTTTCATTCATCTCAAGATATTTGCTGAATTCTCTTGCAATTTCTTCTTTTGCAAGAAATTATTATTTAAGAGTGTGTTGTTTAAACTAAATATATTTGTGAATTTTCCATTTTCCATCCATTATTGATTTCCAGCTTCATTCTATTATGATTAGAGAAAGTAATATCAATCGTTTAAAAATTTATTGATATTTCTCTTGTGACCCAACATATGGTCTATCTTGGAGAAGGATCCATGGGCCCTTGAAAAGAATGCATATCCTGCTGTTTGGGGATGTAATGCTCTATAGATATTTGTAAGGTCTAGACCATTTATCATATTATTCAAGCTCTCTGTTTCTTTGTTTATCCTCTGTCCAGATATTCTATCTAAAACTTAGAGTGGTGTACTGAAGTCTCCAACTACTATTTTAGAGACATCTATTTTTCCCTTCTGCT
>JAQZBX010093480.1:0-12146 GCA_029593785.1 Cabassous unicinctus | reverse complement strand
TCCTGGGTTGCTTTTTGTTGCTGTTTTGTTTCTTGATGGTTGTTTTCCATTTCTTAATTTCCTTTTCTTTCTTTTACTTATTTTTTCAACCTACTTTACTTCTCTTTTTTCCTACATTTTTTTGTCTTCTGAATTCTGTTCCTTTCCTTCCATTCCACCACTTCTTGTTTGGTTGTCATTTTTTCTTTTTCTCTCTCTCCTTATTTTGTCTTTCCTTCTACAATTTTTTTCATCACTCCACCTTTTAATTCATACTACTTTTTCTCTCCCAATTCTTTTTCTTGTTTTATTTTTTTCCAACTCATCTGCCTGGCCTTTTATTTCATTCTATTATTTTTCTCTCTATTTTGTCTCATGTTTTATTTTTCTATTCCACCTCTTTTTACTCTTATTCCTTTGGATTTTTATATGATTTTTTACTGGTATTGCTTGATTTCTAATTCTTGAACAGTTCCTCTTATAACTTTTTTGTATTAATATCAATGTCATTCTTTTTCTCTTCTTATCTCTTTCCATTCTTCTGAGCCTAATATTTTTTTCAAAGGAATACAGACAACAGCAAGTAAATATAATAAGAGGAATAATGTTTCAAAGTGAAACCTTATCACACACATAAAAACAACAACAAAATAAAACCTTAGGGAAGGAAGAGAAGCTAACCAACTGAATAAACCCATCAAGATAAACAGATGCCTAGACACCAACAAAAATTTACAAGAGATGCTAAGAAACAGGATTACATAGCCCAGTCTAATAAACAAATTAACAACCAGGAGCTCATGGAGAACATGGAACAACTAATCACAAATGTCCAAACAAATATCATGAGCCAACTTAATGAAGTGAAGGAAGACATTAAGGATATTAAAAGGACACTGGGAGAACATACAGAAGAATTTATAAAAATACCTTAAAAGATAATGGATATGACGCTGATGAATGGCGCAATGTAAGATAAAAAATATACCAGAAGCACGTAACAACAGATCTGAATAAGCAGAGGAAAGAATCTGTGATATGGAACACAGTACATGAGAAATCAGATGGAAAATAAAAAGATATATAAAAAGATAGGAAAAAATTCTAGCAGGGACTTAAGGACTTGAATGACAACATGAAATGTGCAAACATATGCATTATATGCATCCCATAGGTAGACGAGAATGGAAAGGAGGCAGAAGGTGAGTTTGAGGTAATAATGACAGAAAATTTCCCAACGCTATTGAGGGAAATGGATGTACATATACAGAAAGCACAGCAGAATTCAAACAGTAAAAATCTTAACAGTCCTATCACATGATATATACTTGTCAAATTGTCCATTGCTCAAGATAAAAAAAGAATACTGAAAGCAGCAAGAGAAAAGAGATCCATCAAATACAAGGGAAGCTCGATAAGATTAAGTGCTGATTTCAAATCTGAAACCATGGAGACAAGACGGCAGTGATATGACATAGTTAAGGTGCTAAAAGAAAAAACTTCCAGACAAGCATTCTCTATCAAGCGAAGCTAGCTTTGAAAAATGAGGGAGAGTTCATAATAATCATAGATAAAAAGAATTTAAGAGAGCCTGTCATTAAGAAACCTGCCATTCAAGAAATACTAAAGGGAGTTTTGCAGGTTGAAATGAAAAAACAGGGGAGAGAGAGGCAGAGGAGAGTGTAAGAATAACTAAGAAGATAAAAAGAGAAATAAAAACAACATATGGCATGCATAAACCTAAATAAAATAAAGCTAATGTAAGTAAGACCTTGACAGAAGTAACTTTGAATGTGAATGGACTAAATTCTGAAATCAAGAGACACAGATTGTTAGAGTAGACAAGGAAATTTCACCAATCTATATATTGTCTACAAGAAACTCAACTTAGACCCAGGAATGCAAGGAACCTGAAAGTGAATGGCTGGAAAACAATATTACATGCAAACAGTAATCAGAAAAGTATGGGAGTAACTATACTAATATCAGATAAAATAATAGTTTAAAGGCAAAAGTATTATAAGGGACAAAGAAGGGCACTACATATTAATAAAAGGGGTTATCTATCAAGAAGAAAGAACTATAAAAAGTAACTATGCACCTACATGAGGCAAAATCCATGAGGCAAACACTGGAAAAACTAAGTGGAGAAATAAATGTTTCCACAGTTATAGTGGGGAACTTTAATACACCATTATGACCATTGGACTAGAACATCTTGATGGAGGATCAATACAGAAACAGAGACCTTAAATAATACATTACAAGATCTGAACCTGTAAAAAACAGAAAAGATCTGAACCTAATAGATATATACAGAACACTACACCCAAATACAACGAGATATACATTCTTCTTGAGTGCATGTGAATCATTCTCCAGGGTAGAGCACATCCTGGGCCACAGAACAACTTTCAATAAATTCAGAACGATTGAAATTATACAAATTAATTTCTCAAACTACAATTAAATGAAGCTGCAATCAAGAAAGGGGCAGAGAAGCTGGTTATAAACAAAGATATGGAAGTTAAACAACACACACTTAGACAATCAGTGGGTGTATTATTCAGCCAAAGGGGTGCTGATGCAATTATCAGAAATTGGTTGGTTTTACAAAGGGCATTTATTTGGGGTAGAAGATTAGAGTTACCAAGCCATAAAGTAGAAGTGACTTCACGCACCCAACTCTGTGAGGCGTCAGGCTTCCTGGGTTCCTCTCTTCCCAGGGCTTGATCCCCTCCAAGTTCAGCTGCTTGTTCACTCCACAAGGCCAGTTGTAGAATCTCAGACAAATGTCTCATCTCTTTTTCCAGGGTCTTCTCTCCTTCCTCACAACCAAGTTCTTTGTATACTTACTTCCTGGGGCTCTAGCTCAAGACTCCAAAACAGAACTCCAACTCAAAAACTCCAACTCTGTCCTTTGCCATGTTTTTTATATTTGAGACCCCACCCACCAAGGGGTGGGATGCAATGCCCTACTGGTGTGGCCCAATCAAAGCCCTAATCATAACTTAATCATGCTCAGATGAACAGACCAGTTTACAAGCATAATTCAATATCTATTTTGGAATTCATAACTATATCACTGCCACAGTGGATCAAGGAGGAGTTTAAAAAGAAATCAGTAATTTCCTTGAAATGAATGAAAATGACAACACAACATATCAAAACCTATGGGATTTAGCAAAAGAAGTACTGTGAGTGAAATTCATTGCCATAAATGCCTATATTAAAAAAAGAAGAAAGAGCTAAAATCAAAGACCTAACTGCACACCTGGAGGAATGAGAAAAAGAAAAACAAACAAACTCCAAAGCAAGTAGAAAGAAGAAAATAGCAAAGATTACAACAGAGCTAAAGGAAACTGAAAACAAGAAAGCATTAGAAAAAATAAACAAAACCAAAAGCTGATTCTTCAAGAAGATTAATAAAGTTGACAAGCCCTTAGCTAGACTAATAAAGAAAAAAGAGAGTCGATGCAAATATATAAAATAAGAAATGAGGAAGGGGATATCACCACTGACCCACAGAATTAAAGAACATAAGAAGAGAATACTTTGAAAAATTTTATGCTAACAAGATGGATAATTTAGAGGAAATGAACAAATTCCTAGAAACACAAAAGCAGCCAAGAGTGATGAAAGAAGAAATTGATGAACTCAACAGACGAGTCACAAATAATGAGATTGAATTAATCATCAAAAAACACCCAACTAAGAAGAACCCAGGACCAGATGGCGTCACTGGTGAACTCTACCAAACATTCCAGGAAGAACTAACACCAATCCTGCTTAAATTCTTCCAAAAAATAAAAATGGAAAGAACATTGCCTACCTCATTCTATGATACCAACATGACCCTAATAACAAAGCCAAATACAGATGCCATGAAAAAAGAAAACTATAGACCAATCTCTCTAACGAATCCATATGCTAAAATCCTCAACAAAATACTTGCTAATTATATTCAACAACATTTCAAACAAATTATACACCATAGTCAAGTGGGTTTCATCTCTGGTATGCAGGGATGGTTTAACATAAGAAAATTGATAAATATAATAAACATATCAAAAGAAAAAATCACAGGATCATCTATATAGATGCAGAAAAACATTAGACAAAATACAGCAACTTTTCCTGATAAAAACACTTCAAAAAATAGGAATAGAAGGAAACTTCCTCAATATAATAAATGATATATATGAAAAACACTCAGCTAACATCAAATTCAAAGATGAAATCCAAAAAGCTTTCCCTCTAGGTTCTAGAACAAGACAAGGATGCCCACTTTCATTGCTCTTATTTAACATTGTGTTAGAAGTACTTACTCGAGCACTTAGACAAAAAAATAAAAAGATGTAAAATGCATCCAAATTAAAATGAAATAAATAAATTTTTCACTGTTTGCATGATCCTATACATAAAGAACCCTGAGAAATCTACAAGAAACCTGATAGAGCTTATAAATGAGGTCAGTAAAGTGACAGATTATAAAATCAAATTTCAAAAATCAGTAGAATTTTTTACATCAATAATCAGCAATCTGATGAGGGAAAATAAACCCATTTACAATAGCAAATAATCAAATAGTTAGGAATAAATTTATCTAGTTGTAATTAACTAGTATGCAGAAAACTACACAACATGGTTAATGGAAATCAAAAAAGATCTAAGTAAAGGGAAGAATATTCCTTGTTCATGGATAGAAAGAATAAACATCAAGATTCCTATCCTACCGAAAATGATTTACAGATTTAACACAAACTGTTAAAAATTAGCAGAGTATTTTTTAATGATTTGGAAAAGCTAACTATGAAATTTATTGGAAGGGCAAGAGGCCCTGAATAGCCAAAGATATATTGAAAAAGAAAAATGAAATTGGAGGAATCTCACTACTTGACTTTAAAACATACTACAAATCTACAGTTGTCAAAACTGCATGGTATTGGCACAAGGATAGACATATTGACGAATAGAATCAAATTGAGAGTTCTGATATAGATCCTCACAATACAGTCATCTGATATTTGACAAGGCCACCAAGCCCATTCACCTGGGAGAGAATGAACTTTTCAACAAATAGTTCTTGGAGAACTGGATATCCATTTTCAAAAGAATGAGAAAGGATCACCATCTCACTCCTTATACAAAAATTAACTCAAGATGGATCAAAGATCTAAATACAAGACCCTTGACCATAAAGATCTTGGAAGATATGTGGAGAATCAATACAGTACCTTATTTTAGGAAACTTTAAACCCAAAGCATGTCAATGAAAGGAAAAATAGATAAATGGAACCTATTCAAAATTAAAAATTTTTGCACCTCAAAGGCATTTGTCAAGAAAGTGTAAAGGCAGCCTAGTCAATGTGAGAAAATATTCTGTATCCACATATCTGGTAAGAGCTTAATATGCAGCATGTATAAAGAAATCCTATGCCTTGAAAATAAAAAAACAAACAACACATTCTAAAAATGGGCAAGTGATTTGCATAGGTACTTCTCCTAAAAAGAAATACCTATGTCTAAAAAGCACATGAAAAGATGGTCAACATCATTGCTATTAGGGTAATGCAAATCAAAACTACAATGAGATATCATCTTACACCCTTAGACTGGCAGCTATTAAAAAAACAGTAGGCTACAAGTGTCAGAAAGCATGTGGAGAAATAGAATATTTATCCATTGCTACTTGGAATGTAGAATGGTACAGCCATTGTGAAGGACAGTTTGGCAGTTCCTCAGGAAGGTAACTATAGAACTGCCATATGATCCAGCAATCCCACTGCTGAGTATATACCCAAGAGAATTGAAAGCAGGGACATGAACAAATATATTCACACAAATCTTCAAAGCAGCATTATACACTATGACCAAAAGTTAGAAACAACCCAAAGGTCCATCAACAGAATAATAGATAAACAAATTGTGATATATACATACAATGGAATATTACTCAGCTGTAAGAAGGAATACAGTGTTAACACATGGGATAACATGGACGAATCTTGAAGACCTTACATAGAGTGAAGCACACCAGGTACTGAAGGACAAATATTACATGAACTCACTAATAAGAATTAAGCAAATGAACAGACTCATAGAGCTAGAGTTTAGAAGATAGGTCTACAGGACACAGAAAGGGAGAAGAAGGCTGTGATCCAATGTATATGGGCAAAATCTATGATAAAATGGAAAGGTGTAGTTATGCAATGTAGGGGCATGACAGTGGTAGAGTGATGCTATTTGATTAAGCGGTTCTGGTTTGTGATGAGGGTAGGTTAGGACAGGTGGGTTTTCCTGTCCCTGGAACTGAGGGGAGGGTGGGGGAAGGAACAGGGATTTTTGTGTACTTGGATGAAACTACAATGTTGGGCATGTTCTTTTGGTGAATATGGTAGAGGGGGTTAATGCTTTAGGGTTTGGGGTGTGGGGACATTCAGGACAGGGCGCACCTGGGGCAGGCCTCTAGGGAGTGTGTCAGCATTCATCTTGCCATAATGGGTTGTATTAGTGAGTGGAGAGCCAACAAATGACCAGGAAGGTGTTGGATTACCATTCTGTCGATTCCTGCTATGTTCTCAAATAGAGGGGCAGGAGACTCTTGAGAAAATGGGCAGTGCTAAATAGGGGAGGACAGGCCAGTATGTCAAGCCCTCAATGTTGTTGCCAGTATCCATAAATTTTGTTCTTCAAGGAGTGAAGCTTGGTGGATTCCGTAGGTTCTGAGGGGAAGGGAAAGGAGTGATGGAGTTCAATTAAAGGCCATGACTCGTGACAGAAAGCAGGCCACCTTGGTATGTATGGGGAAGGTATCTCCAGTCTCAAGACACTAAGATAAGATCTGGTAGGAGTCTGGTGGAGAAACATTCTGTGCTTCAAGGAGTGTACCTGGTATATACTAGATAATGATTAACAAGGTCTGTTACATGCAGGAATGTAAGGAGAACTGAACCATTAACCCTAAAGGTTTGCTGACTTTAGTAACGTGTAAACCTTCACGTATCTATTACCTTTGCACATGCACACACACATTTTCTTTGTTTTAAAGCTAAATAAAAGTCATGATGTTTTATGCAGCAGGACACTTCTTCCCTTGGATGGAGGGTC
Source organism: Cabassous unicinctus (assembly GCA_029593785.1). Lineage (NCBI taxonomy): Eukaryota > Metazoa > Chordata > Mammalia > Cingulata > Chlamyphoridae > Cabassous > Cabassous unicinctus. The sequence continues at coordinate 5,057 of JAQZBX010093480.1, read as the reverse complement.
CCCTGACACTGGCTATCTCTTGTTTCTTTCTCATCTTCGGTACCCTTTTCATGGACCTAGTTCCTGAACATCAATATTTGGTGCCTAAACAGGGACCTGAAAACCCAACTTTTCTTTCGGTCAGTGCACCACAGACCAAGGAGCTCCTGAGGAGCGGTTTTCAAAAAAGGTAACTTACATCCTTGGGAACATCAGCGAAATGGGGAATTAGGAGTCAAATTTTGAAGAGTACTCCAGAGTGTTAAAAACTTTATTAAAAAACACCAGTGTAACTATTAAGTCCTCGGCTTTTTAGGAAATTTTTTCTCTTGCACAGAAACATTGTTTTGGTTTCAGCCACAAGGGCAGAATATTTTAAATTTGAAACAATGGAAGTTAGTCAAGAAAGATCTAAAAAGGATGTATCAAAAGGGAAAGATAATTCCCATACATGTATGGTCTTTGTGTAGCCTTATTTCTGTTGTTCTTGAACCATTACAATCAGATGAAAATGAAGATAATAAACAGGATACTGCCATCGCTGAACTGATAGCAGAATGAACTGAGGTTGATTTTAATGAAAATACATATGAAAAAATTCATGTATAGCCAAAAGCAGATAAACTTGTGTCTAATAAAAGGGAAAAAAAGAAAAGGGGAGTTTATCAAACTTTTCCAGCAGTCCTTATGCCGTCCGCTCCAAAAGATGATTAATTGTCTTTTGAACCCATGCCTGAGCCTCCTAAGTATCTGCTGATCCATGTTTTATTACATTTGGTGACCTTCCAAAAGAAATGTTAGAAGCCCTGAAAGGATTAGTACATGACCAGTTAATGGCAGGGCATATTGAACCCTCTACTAGTCCATGGAATTCGCCAGTTTTTGTAATTAAAAAGAAATCTGGCAAAAGCCGCATGTTGACTGATTTACATGAAATTAACAAAGCTGTTTAACCTATGGGATCTTTACAGCCTGGTTTGCCATCCCCAACTATGATTCCACAACATTGGCATATTGTTATTATCAATCTAAAAGATTGTTTCTTTACTATTCCTCTCAATCCAAATGATAGAGAAAAATTTGCATTTACTATTCTTTCTATTAATCACTCAGTTCCTACTGAATGATATATTGGAAAGTTCAACCTCAGGGAATGATGAACAGTCCTACATTTTCTCAATCCTTTGTTCACATTCCATTACAAATTTTACAAAAACAATTTCCCAACACTATGATTATTCATTATATGGATGATACACTTTTTGCCACTAAGCAAACTTCTGAGCTCAAACAACTATTTCAGCTGGCTAAAGAAATTCTTCCTCAATATGGGTTACAAACAGCAGAAGAAAAAATTCAAAAACAGGCTCTTTTTCAATATTTAAGCCATACTATTAATGGAAATATTATTACTCCACAAAAGGTCCACTTTCAAACTGATCATTTACGTAATTTAAATGATTTTCAAAAATTACTGGGTGATATTACTTGGGTACGGCCTACTTTAAGAATTCCAACTTATGCTTTAACTAATCTTTTCAGAGGAGACTCTGACTTAAACAGCCCTCACATTTTTGAGCTCAGAAGCAAAAAAGGAGTTAAAATGGTTGGAAAAACGAGTATATAATATCCAACTAACAAGGATAAATATAAATCTTCCAGTTTCACATTATATATTTCCATCTTGCCATTCTCCTGCTGGGATACTTTGGCAAGAGGAGGGTGTAATAGAGAGGATATTCTTACCCAACAAAGCTACAAAAAACTTCATACTTATCCTGAAAATATTACAGCAATAATATCAAAAGGCCATAATCACCTGAGACAGCTTATGGCTAGAGATCCTGATAAAATCATACTGGACCTTACAAAGCAGGAGTGTTCTCAGCTCTGGCAGTTCAGTAACTCTTGACAAGTGTCCTTAGCAAATTTTATTGGAACAATTTATAATCATTTCCCAAATTCAAAATTTTTGCAGTTTTTAAAACGTACTTCATGAGTTCTTCCTAAGGTTGTCAAACAACAACCACTCTCTGCTGAACTTACTTATTACACTGACGGCAGCAGTAATGGAAATGCAGGCTATTTAAGACCAACAACAAAATCTTGGAAAGCACCTTATTCATCTACCCAAAAGGTGGAACTAATGGCTGTTGTTCAATAGCTACCTGAAGTTTCTGAGCCTTTAAATATTGTGTCTGATTCTGCTTATGTCTGTCACAGTTTTTGTCATATAGAAACAGCTCAAATAATTTCAATTTCTAAATTAGAAGTTCTTTTCCTACAATTACAATAGACTGTTCGTGAATGATCTAATCCAACTTACATTACTCATATTCATTCCCATTCTCAATTTCCTGGCCCTGTGGCTTCACAAAATGATTTGGTAGATAAGCTTATTTCTCACACCGAAACTGCTGCTGATTATCATAAACTTACACATACTAATGCTTCTGGCTTATGTCATAAATATCCCCACTTAACAGTAAAAGAAAGTAAAAAGATTGTTAGACAATGTCCTACTTGTGGACCCATAAATGCCCCCACTTTCTCTCCAGGAGTAAATCCCCATGGAGAACATGCTAATGAAATTTGGCAAATGCATGTGACACATGTGCACTCTTTTGGCTGCATTCAATATGTACATATAACAGTGGACACATTTTCTAATTTTATTTGAGCAACTGCTCACGCTGGTGAAAAGACCTCACGTGTACATTCACACTTATTACATTGTTTTGCTGTAATGGGCCTGCTGGCACAGCTAAAAACTGATAATGGGCTTGCATATCATAGTAATCTTTCAGAAAGTTTTGCAGTGACTGGAACATTAAACATGTTACAAGAATATAAGCCCCAAGTACAAACAATAGTAGAAAAAAGCAATCACTTACTAAAATTAATGTTGCAAAAACAAAAAGGGGGAGATGGAGGAGAATCTGCTAAAGACAAACTATCTAAAGCATTGATTTCATTAAATTTTCTTGATAGACAACAAATTTCTAATACCACAGCAGCAGAAAGACAATGGGAGGTTAATAAAAAGAATGAAAATGAAAAATGCAGACAACTGATTTATTGAAAAAATGAAATAACCAATAAATGGGAAATAGGAGTGGTAAAAACTTGGGGCCGAGGTTTTGCTCTTATCATTACAGAAATAGGAGAACAGCAGTGGATCCCCTACAGAAGAATCAAGCCTAGAGTTGAAGACGCTGCCGAAACTTAAACTATGGACATGGTGGTTTCACATTGGATTAATTATAGGTAAAGTATTAGGTCAAGGTAAGATACCATATCATAATTACACTTATTGGGCATACATTACCAACCCACCTCTTTTAGAGCTGTTAACCTGGGCCGATGAGTCTTACCCAATTTATCTTAATCAATCTCACCATTTTCCAGAACCTATAGACTTACAGCTACCCTTAAAGCCAAAAGAAGATGGGAAATTTATAGAAAATTTAACTTTACCTTTTATAGACTGCCCTCTTTGTATTGAACATGGTTCTGTATGCATACAACCTTAAAATTGCAGTGTAGTTTTAACAAAGAAAAATCAAAATTGAATTTATATTCTCATTTTCCCTTCTTTACCATATAAATCAGAAAATTTGGTACATCTTACATGTCCCTCTCAAAAACAATTACTAAAGGACAAATGGCATATATGTCATGGTTTTACAGAGTTTGTGTTGTTTAATGAATTCTATGGAATTGTAAAGGATTAGGCCTTTATAGGTATGCTGAAGCCTATTAAAAACACAACCATATCTTGGTTCAATAACAATTCAGCCATAATCACTAATAACAGTAATCCTTATTTCTGGAAATTTGGTAATTCAGCATTTACTAACAACTCAATAAATTGGACAAATCAAGGAAGATTTATCCCACAACCATGGGACACTAAACTTAACAAAATTCAAAATTATTTGTGGTAATTATTTTTGGGAACTGGTCCAATTTTCAAATGGCAAGGCAATAAAACTAATATTACAGGTTAAAAAGAAAATCAACTCAATTGCTTACAGTAGGTGTATGAGATCCTATAGTTTTTATCATTGGAAAAGTAACTTTTGGTGAAAGGAACGTTAGCTGCTCCAATTGTTCTTTATTTACATGTCTTAATAATTCATATTTGCAGGAAAATCAAACTCTTTTTATAGCAAGAAGAAGAAAAAGACTATGGTTACTGGTTCACATGACCAGACAATGGTAGCAGTCTCCAGAATACCAGTTGCTGTGGCACTTCCTTGACCATTATTTAAAAAGACCTAAAAGACAGATTAGATTTTAATAGCAGGAATTCTGAGACTGATTGGCATTATAACCACCACAGCCATCTTTGGCACAGGCCTGCATCAAGGAGTCAAGACTCAACAATATGTTACGGACCGGCATAAAAATGCAAGTGAGATGTGGCATAGCCAGTCTCACATCAATATGGAACTGAATAATCATATGAATGATCTTGAAACAACGATTATACATTTGGGTAATCAAATCTATAATTTAAACTTGTTAAGAGCTCTTAAATGTGATTGGAATCAAAGTTCTTTTTGTATTACTCTTTTGCCTTATAATAATAGTGAGCATGATTGGGAAGAAGTAAAAAATTATTTAATTGGATATTAGCATAATATTTCTTTAGATATTTTAGAATTGCAAAAGAAAGCATTGAGCATGTCTCAAAATGAATTGAAAGAAACCCCTGGTGCAGAATTTTGAAATGAATTGTCTGAAAATTTAAATACTGTCAATCAGTTTCACTGGTGGAAACAAAAAACAGTTCAAATATCATTTTGGATTGGATTAGGAATTATTGTTTTATGCATTTTAATTGTTTGTATTTTCAAAGGTAGAGTAATAATATCTATTCATAGAAAAAATGAAAACTTGAATCAGATAAATGCATTTATGTTAAGAAACTTAGCCATGAAAAACTAATTTTACATTATTTGTGGTAGAAAGTAGTATACTAATAACCCCATGATTTTACTACTAATTATCTACATAAAAGCATACACATAAGGAACCTGAAGAAGTATAAAACATAAATGAAATTGCCTTCT